>JAESVK010081666.1:53337-64452 GCA_017140935.1 Hamamelis virginiana | reverse complement strand
ATTACTTATTCATATACTTTACTAATTAAGTTTTTTTTTTTTTAATTAACATTGTAATTTAACTATAATAAAAGAAAGTGAAAAAAAAGAATTAAAATTGACGAAAAATTCTGTTAGCCCGTTAGCTCGATACATTAGCCCAATCTGGTCTAGTTTATTAGCCTGATCCGGCCCATTATCTTAGTGGACCAATCTAATGGACTGAATTGTACAAGTCTTTTCCTCTTATTTGACAGGCTCAATAGCATAACGGGCCAACTCCGATCTAATCCAATAGCCCGTTAGCTCACTTTTTTAATGGGTCGGGCTGGGCCGATCCGCCCATTTTGACACCACTACATTTTGCAATTGGTCTTACTTAGATTGCGAACCTTACACTACTTTACAGAAGGTGCACCTTATAATACTCATTTTGTTTTCTTAGTAAAGGATTGTAAAAATTATTTTCAATTGCAAGAAAATTATTTCCAAATAATTTATTTTTTATAATGTATGCTGGTACTTTTGATTTGTTATTTGAAATATATATATATAATTGATTTTATCTCTAAGCAATCAACTACAGGTGTTCCCGCCTTCCCCCATCCTCCAACCATGCTACTCCCTCTCTCCCTCTCTAGAAAGTTCAAATATATATATATATATATAATTGATATATAAAATTGATATATATATAAAATTGATTTTATCTCAAAGCAATCTACTATAGGTATTCCCGCCTGTAACTTCACCCCCATCCTCCAACCATGCTACTCCCTCTCTCTCTCTCTAGAAAGTTCGAAATCAAATAAGAGAGAAGAAAATTAAACAAGTATATATAGTGGTTATCCTTGGTGATCATTGTTTTGAGGTTCACAATGTGGTGATGAAGAGGGCTGGGTTTGGGCTTATTTGGGTAATCCAAATTCAAATCCAATTATAATTGGGCTTATTTGGATAATCCAAATTCAACCCATTTATTAAAATACATCAACCCATTTATTAAAATATATCAAGTCGATCTAGCTATATCTGGAATTGCTGCCATGAATCTTCCTCTATTAGAACTTGAAAATTGATCTTCGATCGTCTTTTTTAAATAAATATATGTTTAATTTATTTAGAGAATCTGAAACATAGCATGATATATTTTATCAAATGTGGTTCCTTTTGCCGTGTCTCATATTTGACTATCTTTTTAATTACCAGGAAATGTGGTGAAGTGAAGGAAAGGAAAGGCAAAAAATGGGGATTTTGGGCACGAGATTAATCATAATATGGTCGCTTTATAGTATTCTAGTTTGCTGTTCTGGGTTGGGAGGGAATGAGACGGACCGACTTGCATTACTAGCCATCAAAGCTCAAATAAATTATGATCCTCACAAGGTCCTGAACTCATGGAACGAATCCATCCACTTTTGCCAGTGGCATGGTGTCACATGCGGTCGTCGCCATCAGAGGGTCACCAAGTTGTACCTACATTCTCAAAAACTTGCGGGATCCATATCCCCACACATAGGAAATCTGAGCTTCCTTCAGGTACTAAACTTCCAAAACAATAGTTTTAGTCATGAAATCCCTCCAGAAATTGGGCATTTGAAGAGATTGCGAATATTATTGATGTATAATAATTTCATTAGTGGCAAAATTCCTGCTAATATATCCAGTTGCTCCAACCTCGTCTACATGGAATTTGGTTTGAACAATTTGGTAGGGAAAATTCGTAATGAAATATTTGGCTCCTTGTCAAAACTCCAATATATTGTTTTAGAGGGTAACTATCTAACAGGAGAGATCCCTTCATCGATTGGTAACATGTCGTCTCTTGAGGTATTCGCTGTATCTGGTAATCACTTTATGGGAAGCATTCCAAATTCTCTCGGCCGATTGACAAACTTAACATTTTTTGCATTGGTGCTAAATAGATTGTCTGGTACCATCCCTTCCTCAATCTACAATCTTTCTAGTCTCACAGTTTTTAGCATATTAGGAAACCAAATTCGAGGGAGTCTTCCATCAAACTTGGGCAATATTTTTCCTAATCTCCAACATTTTTCCGTTGGCCATAACAAATTTACTGGATCCATTCCTATGTCAATATCCAATTTGTCGACAAATATAGAAATACTTGATTTTTCAGGAAACAAACTGACCGGACAAGTGCCTACTTTGCAAAAGCTGCTTAATCTTCGATCATTCCTCATTTATGATAATAGTCTTGGAAGTGGGGAAATTGGTGACTTGAAATTTCTGTCTGATTTGACCAATGCCACAGAATTGGAGAATTTGGATGTAGATGCCAACAATTTTGGAGGGATGTTGCCTACATCTATATGTAACTTATCAACCAATCTTAAAGAACTTGGAATTGATAGCAATCAAATATATGGATGCATCCCAAGTGGGATAGGGCAACTCGTCAACGTGGCAGCATTGGATTTATCGTATAACCGATTCACATGTAACATCCCCACTGAAATTGGAAAGCTTCAAAGGTTAGAGATTTTGAGTATTTCCCATAACCAATTATCTGGGAACATCCCATCTTCTCTAGGAAATTTAACGATGTTAACCAAACTCAAATTAAATGGAAATGAACTTCAGGGAAGCATCCCTTCAAGTATAGGGAAATTCCAGAGCCTTTTGTTGTTGGATCTTTCTCAAAACAACTTTAGTGGTGCCATACCCCAACAAGTCATTGGTCTCTCATCCTTATCAATTTTTCTTGACCTATCTAGAAATCGGTTAACTGGTTGCCTTTCCATAGAAGTTGGAAATTTGAAAAGCCTTGGTAAATTGGACATTTCTGATAACATGTTATCGGGTGGAATTCCAAGCAGTCTTGGTGCTTGTGAAAGTTTACTATTCCTACACTTGCAGGGTAACTTCTTCCAGGGGTCCATTCCTTCATCTTTAAAGTCATTGAAAGCGATTGACGATTTAGATCTTTCTCATAATAATTTGTCAGGTGAAATTCCACAGTATTTGGAGAGCTTTAAATTCTTACAGAATTTGAACCTATCTTTCAATGATTTTATGGGTGTGTTACCAGTTGGAGGTGTCTTTAAGAATGCGAGTGCAACTTCTATAATTGGAAACAATAAGCTCTGCGGTGGTATACCTGAATTCCAGCTGCCTAGATGTAGCATTGAAAAGTCCAAGAAAAGATTGACCCATACCTTGAAAGTGATAATCTTTACCGTTTCTGGGCTTGTGGGAGTTACTTTGGTGCTATCTTTTCTATCTCTTTGTTTATGGAGAAAGAAAAGAAAAGAAGTTGCATTGGGCTCTTCAGTGAACTCAATTTTGCAAGTGTCATATACAAGTCTCCTAAAAGCAACTGATAGTTTCTCTTCAGCTAATTTGATTGGTGTGGGTAGTTTTGGGTCTGTGTATAAAGGAATTCTTGATCATGACGGAACTATTATTGCCGTAAAGGTATTTAACCTTCTACGACGGGGAGCTTCTAAGAGTTTCATAGCCGAGTGTGCGGCCTTGAAAAATATCAGGCATCGAAATCTTGTCAAGATTATAACTGCATGCTCAAGTGTTGATTTGCGTGGTAATGATTTTAAGGCTCTGGTTTACGAGTTCATGGTCAATGGGAGCTTAGAAGAGTGGTTGCATCCAATTACTGAAACAGAGGAGGGACGTGAGGCATCTAGAAATCTTAATCTTCTTCAAAGATTAAACATCGCCATTGATGTTGCATGTGCACTTGAGTATCTTCACCATCATTGCCAAACACCAATAGTTCACTGTGATCTCAAGCCAACCAATGTTCTTCTGGACAATGATATGACTGGACGTGTAGGTGACTTTGGGTTAGCAAGATTTCTTTCAGAAGTTTCCATTAACATTTCTGAAAACCAAGAAAGTTCCTTGGGTATAAGGGGATCGATTGGTTATGCTGCACCAGGTAAATATATTTTCCACATTCTTCAGTACTATTTCACTTCTTAATTCGTTTATATTCTAGATCCATCCTTCATAATTTTTTTTGCTATTCTGACATGTAATATTGAGGACAAATTAAACCCGTGCGTATTAAGAAGTGAAACATATATATATATATATTGATTGATTGATTGTGCGAAAAACAAATAAGTGAATTTCACATGAAGGCATGAAGCATAGAAAATAAAAAATTGGGAAAAAAAAAAAGCGAAGATGGAGAAAACAATTTCTCCATCTTCGCTTTTTTTTTTTTTCCCAATTTTTTATTTTCTATGCTTCATGTGAAATTCACTTATTTATTTTTTGCACAATCATTGCAATTACCAATATTGAAAATTCATGGTTTCAATTACAACTTGGTTTAAATATCCCATTGAAAACCCACTGTTTGTTTCTAGTTGGTGTTGTTTCAAAACTTTTTCCATAAATGCACTTTGAAGACGTAATTCTTGCCTTTCTATTTGAGTTAAAAATGTAGGCTTGTATCTTTCCAAGTATATTCTCCAATTTCCAAATATTGATAGTATATATAGAGTAATGATCTAGTAGCATTTAAAGTCAACAAACACTCCATGGCCTTTAGATCTCACACCATGGCCAAGATCTAACAGCCATGGAACATTTGCTAAGTCATGTCAGCTCTTGCTGACAAGATCATTTCACATTATATATATTTGTAGAAAAGTTATTCCTTATATGCTGATATATTTCAATTCTGAGCAAACTAATATTTAATTTTTATGAATTGTAGAGTATGGCATGGGAAGCAAGTTATCAACAAATGGGGATGTATACAGTTATGGCATTCTATTGTTGGAGATGTTTACAGGGAGGAGGCCTACGGATGATATAATTAGTGACAATTTGAACCTTCCAAAATTTGTTAAGATGGCTTTGCCTGATCGTGTTACAGAGATTGTAGATTTAGTACTTCTTCAAGAACACGAGGAGAGGGTGCCGAGTACAAGCACCAGCAGCGCAAGAACTCACAAAATTGTGGAGTGCTTGACTTTGATATTTAGAATTGGAATCGCGTGTTCTGTTGAATTGCCAGGAGAGCGGATGGACATTAGTGTTGCTGCAGCTAAGCTACGTTCCATTAGGAACATTCTTCTTGGAGTTGGTCGACCACCTACAAGTGCCATCTAAAGGTAAAGCCCTATCATTAAGGATTTGCATCTAAAACCACCCAACCTCTATTCCAAGTAAAGCCAACTTTTTTGTTTTGTTTTGTTTTGTTTTGTTTTGTTTTGTTAACGTGGGTCACAAATATTAAACATACAAGTATAGAACCGACCCGTGACTCAACCCAGATCCATACCTAGTAGATCTGTTCTGCCACATCAGAACATAGTAATGCTAAATGATCTGAATCAGATACCAAAATTTTTAAACCAGATGATGTGGCAATATAATAAAATCTCTATTTTCGTGCATCACGAAAGTAGAGGAGATAACTTTTGGCCACATGGTTTAAAAATTTTGGTATAAAATTTGGTTTACTTAGCAATTTTCATTAGAAAAAGAATCAAATGGCCCCTCTTGGACCCAAGTCCCTTCTATAGCAAATTTTTGCTCCTCGTCGTCGAGTCACGACCACAACATCTAAATCAAGATGAAATTTAATATATGCTTATTTTTTTTCCTCCTTTTCTTATGGTTGCAGGTGCATGAGATTTGACAAGTGTTATAAGATGCTAATTGAATAGTCAAGTGTGATGTTACATGGTACTTATTTGCTAATAACAAATCTTTAGACATTCCTCTCTCTCTCTCTCATGTATTTCATATTTTTGTCTCCCATTGTTTACTGTAGTACTTTGAAAGTGCCATTTCTAATGCATGCTTTCTACCATTTCCATTTTCCATGTTGAACTTTTCTTTCTCTTTTTTTTTTTTTTTTTTTTTTTTTTTTATTTTTTTTTTGAAAAAAAGCAAAAAAATCAAAAAGTATTTCTAATTTTTTGCTAAGAAATTAAATATTGCAAATTTTTTAAAAAGTAAATATGTACTTATAAAAAGCAAATCCAAATGATGCATGCAATGAATTTGAAATGGAGCTCCAACAAATCTTCTAATTTTGCAACCAATCCTAAAAATAAGATATTCCAAAGAAAGTCAAAATCTCAAACAGACAGTCTTGAGTTTCAATTTTCATAATAGATATTAATTGAATATTAAAGATTGACAGTGGCAAATGCTTTAGTTTCACATTAACCAATCCAAGCTAGGGTTCAGTCAATTCTATAAATTGAATGAAGGAGAGTTGAATTCTCTTTGGATTTGATTAGTATTAATTTGATCAACCAGCAGTGAGGTCATATTTGATCGAATTTTCACTAGCAGATCATGAAAGATAGCCATGCAGAATTAATTAATATAAACTAATTCAATGGTCCTTATTTAAAACCAAAAGAAATCAATGGAAAATCAAAATCCCACTAAAAAACAAACCTCTACAATCATATAAAACCTTCCATTCTTTATTTTTCTAGCAAAAGTATCCTCAAGTGACTACAAAGCCTTGCCATGTTTTTCACCATTTTGACTGTGAGAGACACCCATCTTTGAAAACCAATAACAATTCAAATTAAGTAATAAGGAAAATAAAAGCCGCACATTGAATTTTCTACTTTTTTATCACCCAGAATTGTAGATGTTTAGCTACTACTCAAATCCAAATTAAATCAATCCCAACTGCAAGACCTCATGCTGCTCATCATATACAAAGTAATATATCCCTTAACTTCACCCTGATTATCATACATCAAACAGAGCAATATATTAGCCATATCCAAACTCATCATACCAAATCCTCCAAGATATTGAACTATGCAAAATATTACAATCTATTGCAGTAATATGAATAATACAAACCTAAATAAAAATAGAATTTCAAATCTTATGTCTTATCATGTTTAGATTTCACAAAATGAAAAACGCGCCCTTAATCTATATTTGTAGTAGCCGCAATTGATATTGGAAGAAGTTGTTACTTGGAGTGCAAAATCATAAATTTTTTTTACCTTTCCAACTATTTTCCAGCAACCAAATAGAACATAAACAATCCAGGCTCAAATGAATCATTGTATACATTTGGTATTAGGCAAACGATCCAGGCCCACATTTATGTAAAGTCATCAACTTCAAGAGATGGATTTAAACAAAAAAAGTCAAATGGATGGCTAAATGTAGATATTTCATACTAATTTTTACAAAAATCATAAGAAAACCCCCAATTATCAAGCTCTAACTTTAATCCAAAATCATACTGACATTCTAACTTATTTAAGTTATCAAAGTTATAAAAGTCTTCATAATCAAAGCCTAATCATAACTAACATTTATCCAAGTCACTCTAAAACCCACATTTATACAGAGTCATCAACTTAAAGAGATAATTTTAAAATAATAATAATAATAATAATTGAAATCTTATACAGGAGTATAAGATATTATTACTATGGAATTGGCATTTGCAAATTGGAATGCATGAGTCAGTGAACAGACTTTGGTGAGAGGAGCACACCATAGATTCAAAATCAAAATGTAATGTAATAGCATATACAATCAAAATCACAATACAGTTGGGAAAAACATAGCATCAAATTTGAAAAGTAAACCACTTACATACAGGCACATACATACATGCATATACGGCTAGCAAAAAGAAAGAAAACAAACCAAAAAAAATGAAAACAGGTTGAATAAACAGAGTAGGAGAGAAATAGAGGAGAACTTTATGGTAAAAACAGAGAACATTGCATCTACATTCATAGTGGGAATGACAGCCATTTTCAAATAATGGGTGAGCAAATTTTTTGTTGTTGAGGCAATTAAACAAATACCTTACTCTTACATATGTAAGAAAAGAAAGATTCAATCAATCCCCCATCACCATAAATAAAATAATAAAATCTAGTCACCCCATAAAGTTTCTTGATGTCCATGTAGCACTAAGTATAGTTTCTGTACCTAAAAAAGAAAAAAAAAAAAAAAGAAAAAAAAAACCCTGAAGTTTTTGGATAGTATCCAAATACTAAAATCTCCTACCAAATTGTAAGAAGCTAACAACTTACAATATGAAGCAATTGATTCAATGAGCAGTATATTTATTTATTATTAAAAAAGTAGGGAAAAAACAGAAAAAAGAGAAACTTACCATCTTCTTGGTTTGTTGGTGAATCCGGGAGCCAAGAGAAGATAGAAAATTTTAATTTTATGAAAGGCATTTAAGCAAAATATGAAGGCTGAAAAACTGAAAATCTCATTGGGGCAAAATATCAACCAAACAAATAATAGATTTTATTAAACAAAATATAAACAATGCTCTAAAAAAAATTCCAGTTATGTATGTGAGAAGCTGAGAACTTGATTCGGGGTTTTCGAGTCTTCTATCATACTCATATGCATAGCGAAATCCCACTCATTGAGGGTGAGTCGATCTCTGAGTTTCCAAGTGACCCTGATTTTGTGCTTTCCTTCTCTTTCATTTTAACATTTGCTAGAAAGAGAAAGAGTATTGAGAAAGAGTGAAAGAGAGGAAGGGGGCAAAGTTTGAAATGGGGAGAGAGTGTCTGGCAAAAAAGAGATAATTTATTAGCAACCAAAGAGATAATTTAAAACTAAAGGCATCAACAAACTTAAATTAAACAAAATCCAAACATATAAATCTTTTTTATTAACATCTTTTTAATTTTATTTCCTTCTCTTTTCAATATTTCAGCAACAAAGTAGAACATAAAGTAACTCGTGCGCACTTTAGCCTAATTACGAAGCCAAATAACAACAAATTCTACACTAATCTCCCAACTTTTATGTGCATTAAATTTTTTTTTTCTTTTCTTGCATCAGGCAAAACTATTTTCTTCAGGCTTAGTTTAGTGAATTTTTATGTTTAATCATATCCTAAACAACGACAAATCTGACATGCAAAACTAAAAATTTCTTTTCTTTTTCTTCAATTTCTCAGCAACCAAGGCAAAATTTAAAACAAAAGGTATCAAAAACTTAAATTAAACTCAAACTACATAGAATCCAAAACATATGAATCCTTTTTATTAACATTTCTTTAATTTTCTTATCTTTTCCTTCAATTTTTCAGCAACAAAACAGAACATGAAGTAAAGCCTACTTATGAAGCCAAATTCTATACTAAAATTTATCCAACTACTTTACTTTTCTTTTCTTTTCTTTTTTCTTCAATTCCTTGGCAACCCAACAGAACATACAAAGGAAAAATTATTTAAAAAGTAATTTTTAAGCAATAAAAAAAAACCTATTAATATATTATGGGATTTGTTAATAAGAACTGAAATTGCATTAATCAAACTAATCCGATTGTTTAAAAATTTCATATAATTACAAAAAAATACTTAGAGTGAGTGTCTGACTACAATGCGAACTCTGGCATGCCAAGTTTCATTTTCTTTTTTCCCTTTAGTATTCTTTTAAGCTGCAAAATAATTGATCCACAATCGCCAAAATGATCAGAGGTAATCAACTTATTGGAATTGAGATAAGGTAAATCACTTAGATTAGTTCAAGGCTTTAAGCTTCAGTGACTTTGCTCATAATAACAGAAGCATAATTGGCAATAGTTGATTCAGGGGATTGCCGAAGCTGTCCGATCACAGGGAACAGCTCTGATGAGCGGAGAAATTGTCAGCAAGGGAGGTGCGCACACATCTTTCCCAATGAAAAAAGAGCAATCTTTAGAGGCACTACTACAAAAACTGCCTACGACTAAAGTGCAAAACCTTAGTCTTTGGGTTAAGACTAGGGTTTTGAAACCGTAGTCAGGCGGGTGGTAGTCTTATCTTCGACTACGGTTTTTGAACCCTAGTCTTTTCTTACAAAGGACTACGGTTATAAACCCTAGTCTTTTAGGAAACGACTACGGTTTAAAACCCTAGTCTTTTAGGAAACGACTACGGTTTAAAACCCTAGACTTTTAGGAAACGACTACGGTTTAAAACCTTAGTCTTTTAGGATACGACTACGGTTTAAAACTCTAGTCTTTTATAATAAGACTACGGTGCGAAACCCTAGTCTTTCAAAAAACGACTACGGTTTTAAACCAAAAAGACTACGGTTTTAAACCTTCATCTTTGATTTACCCGTAAAAAAAATATATATATTTTCTGTATTTTGCAATTTTGTTTTCAATATTACAAAAATATGACCTGTAACCTTTATATACACCCAATCACATTCCAAACCACCCATTAAAGCGCAAAAATCATTAATAAAATTATCAAAGAAAAATACAAAATATACATACAAATGCAATAAGTGTTTAACTTAATTGATTTATAATTAATTAACTAAAAGTCGTACAGTTAATGTTGGAATCCTAGATATGGATACATTCAAATCATCCTCTATTCCAAAACAAAATTCTAATAATGAGTCTTTAAATGCATCTTCTTCTCGACAAGAAAACTGGTTCCGTCCTCCATTTTTTGTTGATGACCTAATTGGAAACCTACATAAAGAAAATAATAAATAAATCACACAAAATTATAGAATTATAATGAATATCAAAGAAATGAAAACTGATAGTTTAGATGGAATATGGAAACCTGCACTACTACAAAAACTGTCAAAGGGGACACTTAAAGGTGTCCATTGAAACTTCAATACATGTTTCCACATGCACTTCTATTAATAATAAAAATTTTAATTAATTTAACTTGTACTAAGAAATATTTTCTTTTTTGAGATAAAAATTCGACAGCATCTTGTCTGTTTTTGGAACATTTCTATATATTCACCTATTAAAAGAACAGTTTATAGCACTTCTATAATCATATTATCACAACATCCCATTTAAATGGCGTCTCATGTGCCATGTTATCATCAACAACCAACAATCACAAGCTATCTTAAGCATAAAATAGAACATCTACACTATTATCACAACATCCCACTTAAATGGCGCCTCATGTGCCATGTTATCATCAACAGCCAACAATCACAAGCTATCTTAAGCATAAAATAGAACATCTACACTATTATCACAACATCCCACTTAAATGGCGCCTCATGTGCCATGTTATCATCAAACAGCCAACTAAAAAAATATAAAAAAATCTCATGTGTCATGTTATCATCAACAGCCAACAACAATATATACTGATAAAAAAAAAAAAAAAAAAAAAAAAAAAAAACCCAAAT
>JAESVK010081666.1:22870-53237 GCA_017140935.1 Hamamelis virginiana | reverse complement strand
TATAAAAAAAAAAAAAAAAAACAAACAAAATAACCCAAGTGGGTCTCCGTCCAACCTCCACCCCCGAAATACTACAAAATGTCCATCAAACCCAACAAGAGTCAACTCCAAACACCAAAATTCAAATAATTATGTGCTAATTATGTGTAGAGAAAGAGTGTAAGTTATATACCAAAGTTAGCTACCATCATGCATAGGGTCATCAATCACATACGATCCCTTACATACTCCAGCAATTCCACCCGCACCTCATTGAGTTTAATGATGCTGTAACTTTCATTACTGGCAAACTGCAAGTAAAGAATAAAGATTTCATTTAATAAGATATTAAGAAACCTAAATTAGTAAATAATGATTCCTTTCAAAGACATACTATCTCACCAATTGAGCGGGAAGTGTCTCCATCGATTCCACCATATCTTTCATATACCTCATAATGTAGTACCCACATTCAAAGTTGCCGGATTGTTTCGGGCACTACATACATAAGGAGATTTCATATATATATATATAAGACATTGTACACATATCCATAATAACCATACCTTAAGCTTGTAATCATCAAAACAGTAACTACCTTAATTATCTCAAATGTTGCCTTCTTTTTGCTTGACGAGAACTTCAAACTACTGTAGTCTAAGGATTTACATGCACTACAATATGCATTGAATATTAACTTTCTGCATACTTATACTTAGTTAAAACTATATTAAAGTTGGATAAAGATTAGAAACACTTACTTTATTATTACAGTTTGAAGATTCTTGTCTACTGCATTGCCAAGTGGATCAAAATACAAGGTATGGCGTCTCCATGGGTCAATGACGGCAAGTACCCAATGGAACCTATAATTTCAAATCACATAAAAGTAATAAGTATTAGATTATTAAAAAGAAATTTGACACTGAATGAGTTAATAATTACAAGTACTTACCCAATATTATATGGATACAAGAAAATATGATCCAGCTCTGCACTGTAAAGACGTTCATATAATATTTCCTGATTATCAATTACCTTCATTCCTTTAGAACCAGCAGGTGGCACAAAACAGTACCTTTTTCCTCTGCAATCTTGCCTCTTTTAACCTGCAATAGAGGGCACTAAGAAGGGCACAATAATAAAACTTTATGTTTTAATGCAAATAAGGAAGTATGAATAAAGAATCATAAAGGCATATAATATACAATAATGTCTCACCCCATGTATAAAGTAATCACTGAAATGCCAATTTCAGAAAAATTTATTACATGCATCAAATCTTCTCGTACCACAGGTACCTTGACCATCACTTCATCGTCTGTTTCGTGTGCATAAAATGTTCCCGTACTGCTCTTGATTGTTATTACACTTGTGGAGCAATCTTGGGTGGCTCGTGCAAATAATATATCAAAAGATGCAATGAGGTCTTCATAATTGTTTTCTTCAACAACTGCCGTTAAATCTCCCTTAATAAGATAAAAATAATAGAGTAATGAAGCAAATAAGTTCATGAACACAAATCCATGGACAAAGGTCTACAACCTTAAATTAGGAACGTGTGTTATGTTTTGGGGATTACCTTGTCAGGCTTTAACACAACAAGATGTCTGGGCCATTCCACAAACCCTCCAACTGCATCGTCTAGTATTTTTGCTTCTGAATTTGGTATTGGGAGACATTCTTTGCCACAATTTAATCCCTCACATAGATAATCTACAGACACACGGGCATTGCCTTTGCCCATAACTGAACCATGCATAAGTTGAGATCCTAAATGATCATGTATAGTTCCATGCGCGACAATGTTGTCGATCGATCTCAAAGCCAAATAACATGCTACTGGTTTGGTCTGTAATCAACAGAAGTCTAGTTTTGAATTAATACATGTACAAAAATTATATTAATCATATAATATAACATAAAAGTACAAAGAAATAGGTACCGTATCCGGTGGTGGTCTGGTCGGTGTTGATATGGGTTCCATTTCTACAACTGCTTGATTCCCTATATCATTTTGTGTAGCATGTACCTACATTTAAACAAAAATTACATTATTTTTGTACAAAGCTCCCCATTAATGTTTTGGTAAAAATTAAACGACCTTTTCTAATGATGGCACAGGAATGGAACGTGTCTGTACATCCGATACTTTATTTCTTTTCCGCTTTTTTTTACCAATCTGCAACAATCAGACATAAGTTGAAGGTTAAATTTGTTGTTTTGAATGAATATTTATCAACTAGTTAAATTTATTTGTAATGAATCTATAAAGCAATACCATCTGTGATGTTGACACATGCATTGAAGGCGACATTCCATGTGAGTTATCTTCCAAAGGGGCAGCACTACATCTAGCGCTATTGGATCCAATGTTCTCTTCGATATTAAGAGAAAATGAAAAATCACACTCTGGTACATTCCCCCCAATTCTGTGCAATTCGGATGCAAGTATTGACACAAACTTTTGCATTTTCATCATTTCATTTTTCACTGCACTATTTGAAGGGTGAGGGGTAGAAAAAAAGGATGTTAGGTTGTTTAAATGACCTACACCCCTTACCCGACCACCTTGCTCTGGCGTACCCAAAGCACAAGTAAGCACATCGTTTCTACCTTCAGGCTTGAAACTCCCTATTTTAGCTTGAGATTCTAATTTATCCTGCAAAAAAAAAATTAACATCATTCCATTTTCCCACAAGTAAGCTATATGTAAGTAATTAGAAATGTTATAAAGTAAGTAACTTACAATTTTGTCAATTTGTTCCCTCACTAAATCTTTCTTGCATTTTCCATCCTTTAATCGAGCCTCCTTCCATAAAATATGCCTTTCAATAGGCTCAGTTGTTTTTAGCTCGTGTTGCTATTTTAACAAGTATAATTACTAATTGATAATAAAGTGCGACATACTTGAAATTAATAATGAATAATTACTTATTCAAACTAAAAAATGCAATTACCAATTCTTCCTCAAAGCCAGCATATCCTTTTCTAGAAAGTCTATGCGGATATAAACTTTTCATACGATTTTCCTGAGCCTTCTCTCGAATGACCTGCAAATTGTATACAAATTTTAACTATATGATAAGATCTATACATTTTTATGCTACAAATAGTATAAGTTGACTTAATGATTATTATTCGAGGTAAACCAATATACCTCATATTCCTTGCTGGTTCGATACATTACAAACTCTCGCCACTGATTTGGTGTGATATTAGTATACTTGGCCGGTGGGTTACTTAATTCCTTAAAATTACCAAGGTTTGGCAAAACATATTTGGTGTATATGTCAGTCTTGTAGTCGCTAAATCGTTCTCGAACCATTTTAAAAACTATATTATGCCAATTAGTGGTGCTATGACACTCAAAGTTCGCCTGCATCATGAACAAAACAACACATTAGTAAATTAAAGATGGTAATATATATATATAAAAAACCGGCCACAAATGACTTTAAAAGGTAAGCAAAGACTAGGGTCCTATGAATCATAGTCTTTTCTTTCCTTTTGACTAGGGTTTTAAAAAACCCTAGTCGTTTCATACCTTTTAACTAAGGTTTTAAAAAACACTAGTCTTTTGTCTACCAAAATCGTAGTCATAGCCCATTATTCTTGTAGTGAGGAGACTCATTTACAGCATCTTTTCTACTTGGGTTGAAGGCTACCACAGAACTGTCAGCTACCAACTTTAGTAAAGCCTGCAATGTAAAGTCATTTGCATTATTGAATAGATTACAAAGTTGAAATCTTTAAGATGAGGGTTTCAAGTCGGCCTCTCTTCTCCGGGGAGATTGCAGCGGCAGCGGAAGCAGCCTCTCTTCTCCAGGGGCTTCTCTCTCTAAAACCCTCTTTAGAATGGGTTTTAACATGAAGAAGACCCTCTTTTGTTTTCCCCTCATTGTCCTGACTTGCTTTTCATTTGATATTCAGTTTTTTAATAACTTTTCTTTCATCACCGTTTGATGAGCCAAGAAGCCATCCAATGGCCAAGAAAAGAGGGGCTGATGGGAGATCCTGTAACATCCCAAACTAACATCCGTACCGACCCTTCCGGATGGGTCAACACGTGTTAATAAGGAGATACAACCTGATAAGCTCATTCATATTTCCACACAGAATATAATGAAGAATATATATAACAAGCATGTAATGTAATAATGTTCGACATACATATGTCCCCAAGTCGTTAAATGTAAATCATAAATATATCCATACATAAAATACGGTGCCAACATCCCTGGCACGTAGGTAAAAATATCGCCCATTACTAAAATCCGAAGTGCTACAATCCACAGAAAATAACTACTTATTTCTCAGTACCAAAGCCCAAAATACCGCCAAGCCTAACACCAACAGAAACGAGTTCTGGCTTGCCGATCCAACTATGTTATCTTGAAAATCTGCTGCATAAAAGGCAGCGTGAGCGTTTGAATGCTCAGTAGAAATATCAATCTTAACTAACAGTGATAATATTGATGCAAAGAATATTAAATAAAATATTTCAACATTTTATGGTAAATCATCATCTCAAGAGTGGTGAGTGGTTTTTAAGATTTTTAATTCAGTATTATAACCTTAATGCTTTAGATACTTGTTAGATTGTGTCAATCCACCAGGCTCTAACGGGCCAGTGCTAGATTGTGTCAATCCACCGGGCTCTAGCGGGCCAGTAGGGTCATGCCATTGGCTCCACCCTAGACCATGGTCCGAAATATCTCATAAATCATTACATCAACATTATATCGAAGTAATCCAAGCACATATAAAGCATATCATTCCAAGTGTTCTCATCAGGATCACATATCTAAATCAACAGTTTTATCTTTGTTCAATAGAACGTTCAGATCATATAAAGCACATTTCATGAACAATTCACCACCACAGGTTTAACAAAATATATATTTCATGCATCAAGTTTCACAATCATAAAATATTTGACAAATAGTAGGTTTCACTATAAATCATTTCCCAAATTATATCATCGATATTAGTAAGAATACAAATATCCCTACCTCAATGCAACGGTATTCCAACCTTTTGCGGTTCCTCGAGCCTCCCCAATACAATGCTTAAGCACCAATGCAAGTGGTCCTCAAAAGGACCCAAATCAAATCTGAGAAGCAAACAAACAGACAAAGCAAAAAGAAAGAAATTAAACTTAAGCACAAAGGATTCTAAGATCCCCAAAGCAAACCAACCTAAACCTCAAAGCCATTCACTCTTGAATCTTAAAGATCAAAAACCCCAAAAATGCTATCCTAAAAGTCTAACAACTTCAAAGCACGAATATACACGAGGCAAACCCAATGGTGTCTAATCCAAGACACACACAACTCCACACTAAGGAAAAACCATAAGAAACTAAATCAAAAGCCTTAAGAATGCAAGACATGTTCTTGAGAATGCCAAGATATTATATATCGAATTTGATGTCCAAAAGTCCAAAGGTTTAAGAGATATAAGCCAAAGAACACGAAAAGTATAAGAAAGGGCAAATTTGGTATTTTAAAAATATTTATCTTTCCAAAAATAAACTGACCAAAACATTATCGTATTTAGAAACTAGACTTCATTTGCTTTTCAAGCATATAAAGATATTCTAAACGGACATCAGATGAAAAAGATATGCGCGTTTAAAGTTTGGGTAGAAAATTTAGGCCCTTCCAAAACAGTTTTGCTATTTAAACCATATATCCTAGCTCAGTTATCAAAAATTAATGAACTTTAGTGTTCTGAAAAGACGACTCGAAGATCTACAATTCATCTTTAATAGCCAAAATCCAAATCCAACATTTTCATGGCCAAAATCATCAATTTCAGTAACCTATTGGGTTTGGGCGAGAATATTTCCACTGAAAAACAGTTTTCGGTAAATTGGCATAACTATTTGTACAAAATTCCAAATGAGGTAAGGTGGGATTCATTGAAAAGCTAATTCAAATACCTACAACTTTTGTGAAGAAAGTTTAGCCCAAATATGCTTCTAACAGTGCCGAAAGTGTACGGACAGAACACTCTGTTTTCAGAAATCACATTTAAATTCATCAAATAAAAGAATAAAATTTGTGAAACTCAAAAAAGAGTATAACAGTTTGGGTCCTTCAAAACTCATTTTTAAACTATGAACAAATTCATTCAAAATCAAAATCAAAGCTTTATTTGAGCCGCCATGGCTGCTGCTCACGGATATATCCTTCAACACAGCCCCTTAAAATTCAGAAATAAATTATCCAAACAGCTGGTTCATCACATACAGACCTAAAGTAACATTGATCTAGTTACCAAACTTAAAATGAATCATCAAAACACAAGTAAACAAACCCACCGTAGACATGCTTAAACCCATAAACCCAAACATCATCATCGAACCCACATGAAAGCTTTCAAACTTGTTTTGATTTACCAAAACTCATTTAGAGCACAAATCTAGTTATATGTGACTTGAAAACATGAAATAGATGAACTTTGGAAAATAATTTGTCAAGATTCAAAACCCAAACCATAGAAACCCAAATTTCCTTGTATGTATGTTTAAAACTGAAAATCAAGTTCTAAAACTCCCTTTAATCGAACAAGAAAAGAGTAAATGGAGATAAAATGATTATGCATGTAGTTATTGTTCAAAAACCCCCCTTTAGATCCGAACAAAACAGAAAAATTGAAAGAAAGGGACTCAGCCATGCCTGCGCAAGCTCACCTTTGCCTCTTCAAGAGTGAAGTCCGGTGACTTCTCTGGCGGCAGCTCTTGCGACAGTTCCGGCAACCACGGTGACCGACTCCGGTGACCTCTCCTCCCTTCCCGTCGGCTCACACTCTCTCTCTCTCTCTCTCTCTCCCTCTTGAAGCTTTTGTATGATGAAGCAATGAAAGGTAAACTTTTTATGTTATGGGTTTTAAAACTAATGAGGGACACGGCTGGCATATTCTAATTTGTTTATATATATATATTTTTTTTTGAAACATAATTTTTGCTTATTTCCAAAAATAACCCCAAACTTTAATTGAAATTTATAAATGAATATTTTTAAAAATTTTGGGTTATCATAGATAACTGATATATATATATATATAAATATATGTATAGTTCTGATCTAGTCAAGACGTCCTGACTAAATCTCCCATCAACCCATCTTTTCTTGGCCATTGAATGGCTTCTTGGATCATCCAACGGTGATGAAAGAAAAACAAATAAAAAACTGAAAAGCAAATAAAAAGCAAGTCAATCCGTGTTGGGAAAACAAAACTGCTGCTCCTTCTATATTTTCCCACTTTTAAACATTTCAGCTTTATAAGAGAGAAACAAAAGAGGAGGGAGAAAGCTTATTTGAGAAGAGAGGCCACCGCCATTCCTACTCACTGATATTTTCTCTTTCACTATTTGAGGACAATGTGACGATACACTATCATTAAATCTTTCATTTTCTCTAAGCTTCTAAAATATTCCGTGGAGGAGAGAGAACTAATTATATATATATGATGGTTGGTGACCATCATTTGTTAGGAGCCAGGTCAATTGGCTTCAGCAATCAGCACATAGATTTAATTGGTTATTTTTTAGTCAGCTAGTGTTGTGAATGATTTCAAAGATTTTATACAATTATTTTATATAATTTTTAATTAAAAATTGCTTGTACAGATTTTGGTTCAATGTATTAGAACTTAATTAATTTTATGAGAGAGAGAATCAGTCCGAACCTGAAAATTAAAAAACATATAACTAGTTTTGGTTCAATGTGTATATAATGTACGTATTAGAACTCAATTCATCACTGAGTATACGTACTAATTAAAAAGGCAAACATGCATGACGATCACGTACTCATCATCATTCATCAAGCCATCAACATTTTGTGTTATGCATGATTTCTAACCTGCATTGTCACACTTACAATTAATTAGCTTCGTGTGTGTATATATATATATATTGAGAGAGAGAGAGAGAGAGTTATATGGTTTGTTAATCGAAAGTTGATGAGAGATAGAGAGTTAATTAATCCAAAGTTGATCCTAAACACTTTTTTTTTTTCTTGCCATTTTTGGTTGAAGATCTTAACCCTTTTTGTGCTATGCATGTTTAAGCCTCTAAGTTACCTACAAAAGAAATAATAATAATAATTAATAACAAAATTAATGCAATAATTTGAAAGAATATAATTTTTCTTGAGGCCGATACTGCTCCACGTGTTCGCAAATATTCCGGTTTTGCTTGAATAAGCTATCAATTATATTATTGTTTTTCACTTTTAAAAGTTAAAAATAAAATAAAATAAAAAAATCATTAAAATTTTTTATAGTGCAAAGTATTAATAGCTACTTTTAAAGTTGTGGTTGGAAGAAGTTTTAATTTATTATATCTCAGCTTTTTAAAGTTTTACTGCCTCAGGTTTTAAAGGTAACTAGCAATACGTACTTTACGGTATCAAAATTTTTTTTTTCACTATTAAAAGTGAAAAAACAAAAAGTTTTAACTTATCCAAACAGACCCTTAATTAGTCCATCAATATCTGCAATGCTCCCCTTGGGCACAACTCTTCCCTCAAGTCTCCATTCAAATACTCGATCAAACAAATTAAGAAACGGAAAGATTTCTAAAAAATATTTGACAAATATGTATAATTAATTATGATTGTCACTATTATTATTAGTACAATAACAAGGAAGGGTTATATATATACCTAAGTCTTTGAAATAAGATTTTTATACTATTAAGTCTAATGTTTTTAAATTGAATTATTTTAAAGATCTCATGATATTATTCTACAGTATTTTTAATTTTTTATCAACCCCACAGTGCTTCTACATGTTACCAAATTTATATGGTTCATGTAGCTTGGACAAATGAACAAAGAATTTAGATTGAGCCCAAAAAACTAGTTGGTAGGTTGGGATTTTTGGACCCACCTAATTAAATTCAAGGTTACCCAATCTATGAAATGAAGGAATGATTTGTTCAACTTGCAACAATAAATTAGGTATCACAGGATTTGGATCTTGAGTGGATAATTAAAAGGAAAGTCCTTTTGAAGTCCCTAGCCAAACAAGAGCTTCAATTCCTCTTGTTTTGCTGTCTATGTACACGTGGCTTTAATATATTGGAGTTGGAACTACAGATTTGTAATTACATAATCCACCAGATTCTAGGGACATGTTTCAATTCCTTCCAATCTCATAAATTTGTCTTAAGAAATGTATTTTTAGAAATTAGCAATAAATTTTAGAAACATGACGTTTTGAATGATTTTATTTATTTTACCCAGAGAAAAAAAAGAGTCAGAACATAATTTTCAAAAGCATGCTACCAACATAATTTTTAGGGAAAATTACATTTGGCCCTCTGAACTATTAGTCAATTTTACATAGCCTCTTGTGGTTTCGAATGCATCAATGTGCCCCCTAAACTATTAGATTGTATGAAATTACCCATTCTGTTAGTTAGCCATTTGTTTTTTGATTGAAAAATTATGTTACACTTGTTATTTTTTTTATACAGTATTTACCATGGATTGCTAATAGTTCTACAAAACATCCGTGAAATTTCATGATTTTTCTCAATATATTTTATTTATTAGGAATTTTATTTACTATATGGAGAAAATAATTCATAAAAATTATAATATGTTGAGAAAAATCATGAAAATTCACCGATATGCTTATAGATACATTTATAGTATGTTTAGAATAAATACTACATATATAAAAAAAATAAAAATAAAATAACGAGTCTAACATCATTTTTCAGTAAAAAAAAAAAAATGGCTAACTGACAGAATGAGATAATTTGATACAATCTAATAGTTTATGAGGCACATTAATGTAATCGAAATCACATGGGGTAATGTAAAAAACGGCTAGTAGTTCAGGGAGACAAAGTGTAATTTTCTCTAATTTTTAAGCTGTGTTCTTTTTTTCTTTTTCTTTTTATTGTTTTCATAAGAGAACGATTGTTACGGATCCTTAGATACTTTTATGTTTTATTTCTAATAATGGAGTTCTATGGTTTATTAGGAGACATCCATAGAATGAAATGTACGAGACTCAATATCTGCCATATTTTAGACAGTGAATTTTGATCAGCAGATTTCAATCGCATGTGTTAGAACACAAGCCGAAGAACTTAGGGTTTTTTTGAATTATCTTTCTCTAAAATTATTTTAAAAAAAATATTTTTCCAAATATTTTAAGCTATATTCAAATTAAGTCTTTACATAGCAAAATTTGTATATTATAAGTAGGGGTGGTTAATGGGTGGGTTTGGGTTGGATTTAAATGGATTGGGCCACAAAATGTACATGACCCGTTTATGACCCATTTAACTGGTATCATGTCTTGACCCATTTAGACCCATACCTATTTATCATGGGTCAAGACATGGTACTAGTTACATAGGTATATGTCACAAACCTAAGAACAAAAATCATATAAATGAGTTTAATTAATCGGGTACCCATGTGTTACCCATATCCAACCCAATTATAAATGGGTTTAATTGGGTGGCCCAATTATGACTCATTTATTAAAATATACCAACCCATACCCTTTTAACTAAATGGGTTTGGGCTAATTTTGCCACCCCTAATTATAAGTGATTATGGCAAAAATTGAAACTCTCTAATATTTGTCACAATCATTTCTAGTTGATATAAAAATTTTGTCATCTATCTTATTACCTCTCAAGTTATTTAAAAGCTATTATCACCCTAATATCTTAGATCTAGTAGAATTTTTCTTCGGATAATTTTCCAATTTTTAAAACCATATGACATTACAGCATGACAGAATCTTTGATTCCGTGCAGAACTCTATCATGTTGGCATGCCAAATGATTTTAAAAATGTAGTCCAAAATTTGATCCCTATAGTATTTTTCTATCAATAGTCAAGCCAATCAAAATAGGTGTATTTTCATTCATCTTTTTTCTTTTCCTATATATGGCCAAGCAATCGATGACTCAAACGTCCTTACATAACTCTATAAATTCAAATTTTGATTTTCCTTTTAAAAATAAATTTCTATATTCCAAACCACTTTCTTATAATAGAACACTAATCATTTAAACAAACAACACCAGTGGCCACAAAATGCAGATAAAACCTAGAAAGTATTGCAACTTGCAAGACAATAAAAAGAATATTTAAGGTTCTTTAAATGATTTTTCATTTTTCAACACCATTTGATATGACAACAGGATAGAATCTTAGCTTTTGTACAAAATAGCTATATTTCGTTCATCTTTTTTCTTTTCCTATCGCCAAGCAATTGAATACTCAAACCTTACATAACTCTATAAATTCAAAATTTGAACTTTTTTAAAAGAAAATTCCGAATTTCGAACTCCTTTCTTATAATAGAAATGCATGTAATCATTTAAACATACAACACCAGTGGCCACAAAATGCATATAAAACCTAGAAAATATTGCAACTTGCAAGACATGACCTACCAAACAGGCCAAATTTTTTAATTTTTTTGAGAAGGCAAAATAAGCACTTAGAAACCTAAATAGTGTTGCAATGCTTTAATCAGCCTGCAAGACCAGCCCAGTGTGGACTGTACATGCATGCTTACATGACCAGCCCCCAACTCTGTGAACCTGGTAGAATCTTCTTGCCTTGTGCACCTCATAATTCAAACAATAGTAAGTAAATATTCACAAGATATTATCATGTCCCTTTCAGCATGCATGAGCCTCTTCAAGGAATCATGATATGTATGTTTCAACTAAATATCTATGAATTGCATGCCATCCTCAAAAGTTGTTTAGTTTATTACGAAAAAAACAAAAAACAAAAAACAAAAAGTTGTATATATAATCAATGGCTAAGAATTCTTAATCCTAAAATTTATTAAGTTAATTCTAGTTCCATATATATGTATAGCTTTTACCCATTCTATGGATTTATAATTTTGAATAAAGGCTCATCGGCATCTGACCGAAGGTCTAAATTCGAAACTCCCTGTCATGCTAGCTAATCAACAAACTTCTAAGAAAAATGCTGAATTTGTCCCAAAAGTGTATCTCAAATGATGTGGCAGATGATCTAATTCTTTTTTTTTTTTTTTAGCGAACTCTTTTCTTGATAGTAAATGAAGGACTTGGATTGATTTAGGACACTTAAATTTGTTTGAAATTTTTTTTCGGATCTATAGCATTACTCAACTTCTAATTACCCAACAAAATAAATATGAAACAGAAGGGGGAAAAATAACTTTAAGGTTCCTTTCGTTAATCCAAGTTTAATTATGATATCAAAGTTAGAGTTAACAGTTTGATTTGGAACAAACCCATCTATACTTTCAATCTTTCATACATTAAACAGGTTTGTATATATGCCTTTACATTCTCATTTTTTATAACTCCTTTGAATTGTTCCAATTTAATATCTTTGAAAATACCTTTATATATATATATATATATATATATATATATAGCAAATTCCACCCAAGGGCTGAGTAGATCAGCTAGTGGATGTTAGGAACTCCTAATTCTCTAAACAAAAATCTCTTAATACTACTTATTTTATATCTCTAAACAATGATTATGGTAGAACGATGTAGGTTCAAATTTACCATACATCGATGAATTAATTAAAAAAAATAGGAAAAAGAAAAAACCTACATTTTTTTTTTTTTTTTTTTTTTTTGTTTGAAAGATAAATTTTTTTAATTCAAATTTAGAAAAGTGTTCCAGTCACCTATATCTTACTTTAACTAAAATCAGCTAAAAAATCAAAACCTTTAGATTTCTTTTCATTTAATAAATAATTCATTATAAAAAGAAATCCAAGGGCTTAGATTTTTTAATTGATTTTAGTTAAAGTAAGATATAGGTGATTAGAACATTTCACTTCAAATATAATTTCAGAGCAATGATATTGATCAAGTCAGTATTTTCTGACTGTTATAAAATTAGCAAATATCACATAATCATTTCATTATAATTCTATATATAATTTTTAATTATGTCAAATGTTAAAATTGTATATATTCAGATACCCGAAACTAACTTTGACAGTTTATTTTAAATATGTCTAATGTTATATTAAAAAAAAAAAATGAAAAAAGTCTAATCTTAGGCTTTGCTAATGAAAGATATTTGCAAACTTATGGTGGAGTGAGAGAAGTGATGGACCACAATCAGTAGCCACCTGTTCCAATTAATTAGCGGAATTGTTTGACTAGTATTAAGATACTGTTGATCACTTTTTTCATTTTTAGGAATTCGAATCGAATCGATGAGGTTCGAGTCAAATATCAAAATTCAAATTAAGTGATGGGGTTCGAATGCCTTAATTAAGAGGACTTTTTAGGGAGACATGTCAAGTCAATTAATCCTAACAACTTATAAACAAACTTCAAGCATAAAGGTAAAATAAAACAGAAAATGAGGAGAAGAAGAACGTGGAGATGTAAAGAAAAATAAAATAAATACAAAGATAAGAAGATGAAAGAAGAAAGGGGAACATACCTAACTTCCAAGATTTTTAAGGTAAAGATAAATAGATAATGGCAACTTGGTCCCACACTCATGTATATATATAGCTTTTTTGTATCAAAAAAAGAAAATAGCTTTTTGCTTATGAAACTCATGATAAAGGGGTGGACCCTCATTATTTTTCAAATTTTTACCTTTTTTTTTTTATGAGTAAAAAAAAATTATTGCTTAGATACAAAAGGTAAGATCTATGGTAACATAAGATTTACATGGATCTCACATCTTTTTACCTTCGATTTTATCATAAGGTAATTTGGATTAATTTGTTAATTATATATTCATAAATTCCTGACATAAACATTTTATATAATTAAATTTAAGTTTTTTTAAAATATAATAAATAGATAAAAAGAATTAAAAATCTTTGAACCTCATGATATAAAATTGGGGTGCAAGACGTGCCTTATTTCGAAAGCCTTGTTCGGAGTGTAAGATTTAGTTTGGTGTGCGCAAGTTGGCCTAGGACACCTGTATAGCAAAAAAAATAAAATAAAAAAACTATAGATTCAAGATATACTTTTGAATAATTTTCTATAATTCATTCCATATTTCCATATGATCATTTTTTTTTTTTTTTACCAAAACCAACTCAACAATCCATCATATTTGTACTACAAAATTTGAAAGTAGATTTTTTTATTTTTTGGTTGCCTTACCGGGATTATCCATCTTCACCTTAAACACTCGTAATACTTATTATTGATGTACTTTTATATACTCGACTTCCAGAATTCTTCAAAGAATACATGACATTTTGGTAAACAAGCTAGCTACTCAACTAACATTAGTAATGAAATTAAGAATATTCTAATTCTCTTACCGGAAAAGGAAAAAGAATTAAACTAAAAGTAAGACCTCATTGATTTTAAAGAGATATTATTCTACAGTATTTTTAATTTTTTATCAACCCCACAATGCTTCCACATGTTACCAAACTATTTAAAAGACCTCATTGATTTCGAATACATCAATGTGCCCCTAAACTATTAGATTGTATCAAATTACTCATTCCATCAGTTAGCCATTTGTTTTTTGATTGAAAAATAATAGTGTTAGGCTTCTTGTTATTTTTTTATGCAGTATTTACTATGGATTGCTAATGGTTCTACAGGTATATCCATGAAATTTCATGGATTTTCTCAATATATTTTATTTATTGTGAATTTTATTTACTGTATGGAGAAAATAATTCATAAAAATTAAAATATGTTGAGAAAAATCATGAAAATTCACCGACATGCTTATAGATATATTAGTAGTACGTTTAGAATAAATAATTCATTAAAAAAAAAAAAAAAAACAAAACAAAACAAAACAAAGCAAAACAAAAAACGAAAAAAATAAACAAGTGTTATATCATGTTTCAGTAAAAAAAAAAGAAAAGAAAGACTAACTGACAGAATGAGATAATTTGATACAATCTAATAGCTTATGGGACACATTGATGCATTCAAAACCACATAACTCTATCATGCTGACACGCCAAATGATTTTAAAAATGTAGTCCAAAATTTGATCCTTTTAGTATTTTTCTATCAATAGTCAAGCCGATCAAAATAGGTGTATTTTCATTTATTTTTTCTTTTCCTATTGCCAAGCAATTGATGACTCAAACCTTTCATAACTCTATAAATTCAAATTTTGATTTTCCTTTTAAAAAAAATTTCTAAATTCCAAACCTCTTTCTTATAATAGAACATGAATCATTTAAACAAACAACACCAGTGGCCACAAAATGCAGATAATTAAAACCTATAAAGTATTGCAACTTGCAAGACAATAAAAGAATATTTAAGTTTCTCTAGATGATTTTTCATTTTTCAACACCATTTGACATGACAAGATGATAGAATCTTTACTTTTGTGAAGAACTCTATCATGCTGGCAGGCTAAATGATTTTAAAAATGAGATCCAAAATATGATCCTTTAGTATTTTTCTTTCAATAGTCAAGCCAATCAAAATAGGTGTATTTTCTTTTCCAATTTGATGACTCAAACCTTATATAACTCTATAAATTCAAATTTCGAATTTTTTTAAAAGAAAATTCCGAATTCCAAACCCATTTCTTATAGTAGAAATGTAATCATTTAAACATACAACACCAGTGGCCACAAAATTAATGCAGATAAAACCTAAAAAATATTGCAACTTAATTGCAAGACATGACCTATATACCAAATAGGCCAATTTTTTTAAATTTTTTTGAGAAGGCAAAATAAGCACTTAGAAACCTAAGTAGTGTTGCAATGCTATAATCAGCCTGCAAGACCAACCAAGTGTGGACTGTACATGCTTAATTACATGACCAGCCACCGACTCTGTGAACTTGGTAGAATCCTCTTGCTTTGTGCTCCTCATAATTCAAACAATATATAGTACATAAATATTCACAAGATATTTATCGTGTCCCTTTCATGCATGAGCCTCTTCAAGGAGTCATGATATGTATGTTTCAACTAAATATCTATGAATTGCCATCCTCAAAAGTTGTTTAGTCTATTACCAAAAAAACAAAAAACAAAAGGTTGTATATATAATCGATGGCTAAGAATTCTTAATCCTAAAATTTATTAAGGCACCGTTTGGATTTGTTTTTTATAAGTACTTATTTGCTTTTTTAAAATTTTTATAAGAAATTATGTATTGCAAATTTTTTAAAAATCAAATAAGTACTTATAGAAAACAAATCCAAACGGTGCCTAAGTTAATTGATCTAGTTCCATATGCATAATTTTTACCCATTCTATGGATTTATAATTTTGAATAAAGGCTTATAGGCATCCGACTGAATGTCTAAATTCGAAACTCATTGCATGCTAGCTAGCTAATCAACATATTTCTATGAAAAATGCTGAATATGTCCCAGAAGTGTATCTCAAATGATGTGGCAGATGATTTATTATTTTTTTTTTTTTTTAGCAAACTCTTTTCTTGATAATAAATGAAGGACTTGGATTGATTTGGGACACTTTAATTTGTTTGAAAAATTTTTTGGGATGTGTAGCATTAATCAACTTCTAATTACCCAACAAAATAAATATGAAACAGAAGGGGGAAAAATAACTTTAAGGTTCCTTTCGTTAATCCAAGTTTAACTATGATACCAAATTTAGAGTTAACAGTTTGATTTGGAACAACCCATCTATACTTTCATACATTAAACAGGTTTGGATATATACGTACATTTACATTCATTTTTTAGAACTCCTTTGAATTGTTTCAATTTAATATCTTTGAAAATACCTTTATATATATATATATATATATATATATATATATATACACAGAGAGATGCTAATATAAGGTGCACCTAGTTCAAAATTGTATCAGATGATCTTTGTTGGACAATTACAAAATATATTTTGAAAAAACCAACTGTTAGATTAGATTTCGTTCTTTGAATGACATGTCTACAAAAAATCATGGTGATCCAACAGTTGATTTTGCAAAAATGTTAGAATGAAAAAGGTGATTTTTTTATTCTTTAAAAATCTCAAATAATCATTTCATTATAATTCCATATATAATTTTTAATTATGTCAAATGTTAAAATTATATATATATATATATATATATATACCCGAAACTCACTTTGACAGTTTATTTTAAATATGTCTAATCTTATATTTAAAAAAAAAAGAGTCTAATCTTTGGCTTTGCTAGTGAAAGATATTTGCAAACTTATGATGGAGTAGACTAGTAGAGAAGTGATGGACCGCAATCAGTAGCCACCTGTTCCAATTAAATGGCGGAATTGTTTGCTAGTATTAAGATACCAAATTTGGAAAGGATCAATTCTAAGATAAGAAGATGAAAGAAGAAAGGGGAACATACCTAACCTCCAAGATTTTTAAGGTAAAGATAAATAGATAATGGCAACTTGGTCCCACACTCATGTATATATAACTTTTTTGTATATATATATATATATATATATATATATATATATATAATAGCTTTTTGCTTATAAAATTCGTGATAAAGGGGTGGACCCTCATTATTTTTCAAAATTTTACTTTTTTTTTTGAGTAAAAAAAAAAAAAAAAATTATTGCTTAGATACAAAAGGTAAGATTTACATGGATCTCACATCTTTTTTACCTTCGATTTTATCGTAGAAGGTAATTTGGATAAATTTGTTAGTTATATATTCATAAATTCCTTACATAAATATTTTATATAACTAGGTTTAAGGTTTTTTTTTTGTTTAAATATAATAAATAGACGAAAAAATTAAAAATCTTTGAACCTCATGATATAAAATTGGACTTTATGATATAAAACTATATATAAATTCAAGATGTATTTTTGAATAATTTTCTATAATTCATTCCACATTTCCATATGATCAAATTTTTTTTTTTTTTTTTTTTTTTTTTTTACCAAAACCAACTCAACAATCCATCATATTTGTACTACAAAATTTGGAAGTAGATTTTTTTTTGGTTTGGTTGCCTTACAATAATTATCCATCTTCACCTCACTCTTAATACTTATTATTGATGTACTTTTATATACTCGAGTTCCAGAATTCTTCAAAGAATACATGACATTTTGGTAAACAAGCTAGTCGACTAACATTAGTAATGAAATTGAGAATATTCAAATTCTCTTACCGAAAAAGGAAAAAGAATTAAACTAAAAAAATGCATGACATAAGCTAATCACTGTGATTTTTGGCCTCACTGACATGTATAATTATAGTATCTAATCCAACTACCAGTTTTTCAAAAAATGCATCACACAAATCTATTGGCTTCATGTTGACATAAGCTTAGCATATATATGCTGACCTGATCATTTCTATGTGAATTTTTTTTCTTTTTGCTAGTCAAAAAATTTCTTCCTTCCTTACCTTGAATCTTCATATGAACTTCTTAGACACTAATTACACCTCAGAACACGGTCTCAAGCACTCCCTTTTACCTTCTTCATTCTTTCTAGCTGTATAAAAAGAAAACACAGCAATTATAGATAGAACCTAGCTGGCTATAGTACTGGTTTAAACAATTTCTTTTGGTCTTGCTCTTTCATGTCTTCATCTTCATCTCCAACCTCTCTAAATGACCACCACCATTTCCCTTTCTTTCAAGAATTAAACAACCATTTTCCCGTGCATCATCGGCACTGCAATCGCGCTTAATCGCTGCGCTAGATCGAGCACGAAACTTCTGGTCCGCACAACATTATGAAGAGCCACAAATTACGACTCTCGATACTTATAGTCTTAGCATGCACAGCCTCCAATTCATTTGAAGGCTTACCACTTTATTACAGTGCCATTGATATTGATCAGCTGCAGAGGCAGCAGAATCCTTCGCTAGTAGTGGGCCGGGCTTAGGAAAAACATTTATGAGCCTTACCTTTCAGGCAGGTATTGGTTTAATGGCTCTGTCTCTGCAAGCTAAGGATGATCATCTGCATGTTGTCGGGTTTGTGATGATGATTGGTTACGTGGCTTCATTAATTGGGGTCTCACTGCGCCGTGCATTTTCATTAATGGGTCGTTTATGGAGATTATGGGATCCATTTGTGCTACAATTGGGTTCTTTATGATGATGAGTATGCTTCTCCCTTACAAATTTATGTGCATAGGTTGGCTAGTTTGTGCTCTCTCCTTGCTAGCTTACCTTGTTGCTTTCATTAAATGAAAGTCATTAATTTTCGTACTGTAATTTGTTCTGTTTGGTTGCCGGGAAATACTAGGAAAAGGAAAAGGAAAAAGAGAACTTGGATATCCTATCCTACTAAAAGATTTCCAAGTTTTTATCTATTTATTTTTCTATGTTTTCTCGGCAATTAAAAAAAGCATTAATTATGCAGATACGTTAATTTCCTCTAGAATCTTTGTGGTTATGCCACCGCATGTTGCATTTTGCAATATTCATTCTTCATACACATTACCTTCAAATCTTTGCCGCCTCCGGCACTTTTGCCCACTGTCGCCTTGCCGATCAGCCTCTGTTTCTCTCAGTCTTTCTCTCTCAGTATCTCTCCAGGGCCGGCCCGAGATTTGGGAGGCCCTAATCAAATTCTTAAATTGGGGCCCTACTAGTTATTGAAAAAAATATATATATATTACATGTAATATATTAAACTACATACTATTCTTTTAATTTTCTTTGCTAGTAATCGCACAAAAATTTTTTTGCATGTAATATATTAAACTACATATTATTCTTTTAATTTGCTTTGCTAGTAAAAAATCACAATCTCAAAACAAGTTAAGAACAATAATAAATTTATACAAACATACATAGCACATAAAGCCCTAAAATAAAAATCCTAAATAAAAAATCCCAAATAATAACAATTATTAAATTCATGCTACCATATATAACAAGCATATAGCCCTAAAATTAAAACCCTAAATCAAAAATCTCAATCTCACCACAAATGATAATAAATAGATTTATACTACAATACAAAGATCTTACCTAAAAGTCCTAAATCAAAAGTCTAAATAAAAAATTTCACTCTCAAAATAATTAATAACAATAATAATAAATTAATAAAAAATGGTAGAAACTTAAAATATCTGCACGGTGTTATGCGCCTTTGATGCTCAAGGAGAGAGAGAGAGTGAAAGACTGAAAGTGAGGACAGTTGGGGACCAACCCTCTTGCACCAAGATAGAGAGAGACGGGAGAGCAAGAGAGAGAGGTTCGAAGTGGGAACTGGAAAGTCAGAAAATGGTTTTAATTTTCAAAATAAATTCTTCCATGTGGGAGAGGTAAAGTGAAGACAAAAAAATAAAGGGACCCACATATTTTTTTTTTAGTGAGAAATGAGACAAAGTGGCCGACAATTTTTTTTTTTTTTTTCTAATGCAAGAGAGAATCATAATTTGCATGGGAAAAGAAGAAGCTTTTTGTTACTACTCTCACCTATAGGCAGCCAACTTGAGAGCCTTAGTTTTCTGAAAAAAAAAAAAAAAAAAAAAAAAAAAAACACTTGGGCCCTAAGGCTTTGATCTCTCTCACTCTTTCTCTCTCAGTATCTCTCTCTGTTCCTTTCTCTCTCTCTCTCTCTCTCTATTTAATATTTATCTCTCATTTTAGTTAATTTAATATTGATCTAATCCATATTTATCTCTTATTTTTTTACTGCCATAGTATGTAGTAGTGTTATTATTGTTATTACTGCCGTAGTATTTTTTTTACTGCCATAGTATTTTTTTGTTTACTTCCATAGTATATAGTAGTGTTAATTTAATACAGGGGTATCTAAAAATCTTAATCTACTTCAGAGATTAATCATTGCCATTGATGTTGCTGGTGCACTCGAGTATCTTCACCATCATTGTCAAACACCAATAGTTCATTGCGATCTCAAGCCACCCAATGTTCTTTTGGATAACGAAATGACTGGACATATTACTACCAAACTGATGTAATCTATTACGTACTTCAATGATGAGTCCACGTTATCTCCTCCAAATTACTCTTGTTTTGAATAGTAAAGCTTTTTTTTTTTTTTTTTTTTTAACAAGAATACTTATTATAAAATAAAACCCTCACTTATGGCGGAGGAAAACCATGGACACAATCAAAGCAACTGGGAGATAACAAACCCACCCAAAATCAACCAACAAAACCAAACAAAAAACCAAAACAGGCCTAAATCAAAAAAATAATAATAACAATACTAGCCTAAGGAAACAAAGACCAATAATAAAATACAAACACAGAACAACCAACAAATAATTAACCAAAACGAATAGATGCCAAACCCACCCAATCCATCCTATACAACCCACGGACCTCTCTATGTAAGAGACTTACGTCCCTCACTAGAGAATTATTACCTACTGCGCAATCTTTAGCAAACCAATCCGCAACTTTATTACCTTCCTTGAAACAATGCTTTATAGAAAAATCAAACTCCTCAAGCAATTTAGTCAATTTATCCCAAAAGTCCCAAAGGTACCAAACTGTACAATTTTTTGAAAGAATCCAAGAGACTACCACCAACCCACCAACGAATCACACTCTATATCGAGGCACAAAAAACCCATCTCCTTACAAAAAAGAAGACCCTCCAAAACCGCTCTAAGCTCCGCTTCATTATTAGAACAAGTACCAAAATTTTTTGAGAAGGCAAAAATAAACTTTCCATCACAATCCCTTAGGATACCCCCACCTCCAGCTGGCCCCGGATTCCCCAAACTACTTCCATCCAAATTGAGCTTGAACCTGCCCCTAGAAGGCCTTGTCCACTTTACCACCTGCAATTTTGTTGGCCTGGGTTCACTAACTGGTATTTCCAGCCGGTTCAACAAATTTCTATCAACCTTTGATAATTTATAAAATTTATTAACAGAACCAGCTATAGTTTTAATCCAATAAAGAATAGAAACCATAACCTGATTTAAATTTTCAGACTTCCCTTCCATCCTTGCTAAGCATCAGCGACGCCATAATCTCCAAGTCACAACCACCGGAACAATACTCATAACAATCCCGACTTGAGAAACTCTAGAAGCTCGGTTTAAACAAGCTTGAAACCTTACCTTCCAGCTCTGAACATTTTGAAACGGAAATCCCAATTCAACATAGGTCCGTTTCCAGATTTCACTAGCAAATTCTCCATTGCATAAAACATGATCCAGGTCCTCAACATGCCCCTCCGAACAACAATTACACCGAGAAACAAGAGAAATGCCGCATTTACTAATCTGCTCATCCACTGGTAAACACTGAAAAAATACCCTCCAAATACAAAGAGACATTTTTTTTGGAATCCAGCTATTCCATATCCATCTAGCCCAGTCAAAATTCTGCATCTTCACCCTTATCACCTCCCAAGCTGATTTAGTAGAGAAGACCCCTTTTTTCTCCGGCAGCCAAATCAGAACATCCAACCTGCCTTGTACTCTATCCACAGAATTCTGAACTTCAGTGGCAAGAACATCCCCTAACAAAACTTTAAGCCGATCCACATCTCACACCTCATTGGAAATGAGATATTTAATTTTCAGATCCGGTTCCTGCAACTCTTCTACAAAATCACATAAAGGACCACGATCCAGAAACTTATCAAACCAAAGAGATATGTTACCCTCTCTGATTTTTCATTTAGAATTTTGCACAAAGCAAGGAATTTGATCGGCTAATTTCTTCCAAAAGCTAGAACACAACACCGGCACTTTATGTCTGTATAAACCATCCTTCTTTAAGTACTTAGCACGAAAATACAAAGCCCATAGCGAATTCTGAGTAACCAACTGCCAAACAAATTTCAAAAAAAGAGAAATTTGAAATTCAGCAAGATCTCTGACACCCACCCCACCCTCTTCCACCGGCGCACAAAGTTTCCTCCAAGATCTCCATTTTCTTTTACCAACTCCATTTACAACACCCCAGAAAAAAGAAGCAAATAAACTATTAATTTTCTGAATCACAGTTTTCGGCATATGTAACACTGAAAGCAAATGGAGAGGCATAACATGCCTCAATAAAATCAGTCTTCCTCGTTGCGACAGCAATTTACATTTCCACCCTGCCAACTTCTTTCCAATCTTTTCCACCAAAGGATCAAAATGAGAAATTTTTAAAAACCCATCAACAATTGGAACCCCAAGGTAAGTAAAAGGAAATTTCCCCTCCGAAAAACCAGTCTCACTAAGGATATCACTGACTTGACTTGACTTGTAGGCAAGAGTTTAGAAAAAAAGATGGCAGATTTCTCTAAATTCATACATTGCCCCGACCACGTTTCATACAATCTCAAAGTCCCCATCAACTCACGGATAGACCCTCTTGAAGCATTAGCAAAAATCATAACATCGTCAGCATAAAGTAAATGAGACACTGCAGGCGCACCCATAGGTAAAGAAAATAAACCAATCTTTCCTTGAACCACTTTATCCTTAATAAGCCTTGAAAGGATTTCCTCCATAATAATAAACAAATACGGAGATAAAGGGTCTCCCTGGCGAAGACCCCTCTTAGACTTGAAAAAACCTTTAAACGTTCCATTCATCATTACCGAGAACCAAGGAGAACTAATACAATGGAAAATGAGAGAACATAATTTATCAGGAAAACCGAATGCCTTCATAACCTCCATCACAAAATTCCAGTTGACCCGATCATAGGCCTTACTCATATCAATTTTAATCAACACATTGCTGCCTCTAGTTTTTTTATGAATCTGCTTCACCATCTCTTGGGTCAGAGATATATTCTGAAAAATACTTCTTCCTTTAACAAAGGCCCCTTGCTCCTGGGATATAATCTTCTCAAGTACCACGGAAATTCTATTTACCAACAACTTAGCCAAAACTTTATAAAAAACAGTGCATAAGCTGATAGGACAGAATTTATCAAAGGAACCTGGATCAGCCACTTTCGGAATAAGAACAATGAAGGAGGCAGAAAAAAATCTGGGAAGCTCATTACCCTAGAAAAAATCTATCAGTGCATTCATAACATCCATTTTCACTATATTCCAACAAAAGGAAAAAAAGAGAGACCCAAACCCATCTGGACCCGGACTACTATTAATATCAATAGATTTAAAAGCCTTATAAACTTCATCTTCCTTCGGAAACAAGACCACTGACTGCTGCTCATCAACAGACAAGATAGATTGGATAACATCACCCAAATACGGAAGTTCACTGGTCGAATGCTGAGTCAAAAAAGATTCGAAATAATTCACAGCTCCCTCATGCACCATCTTTGGCGTTTCTAGAAGTCGGCCATCAGCAAGTCTCATTTTATTTACACAGGCTTTTCTTCTCCTCTGAGCAACCATAGCATGAAAGAATCTGGAATTTTGGTCTCCATCACACTTCCACTTATTTTTCGCTAGCTGCATCAGTCTCGTCTCCTCTCTTTTTAACCACCCATCCAATTCTTTTTGATTTGCGATCAACTCAGCATTATCAACTTCTGAAAAATTTCTTTGTAAAGATTCTTCAAAGGCTTCAATTTTTTCTCCAAGGTTTTGAATATGAGCATCAACCCTGCCAAACACCTCTTTATTCCAAGTCCTCAGACCCACTTTCATTCTTTTTAACTTACCAGCCAAAATATTCATCCCACCAACAACCGGCAGATCTTCTTTCCAATACCTCTCAACAAATTCCAAAAAATTACCATGATCCGTCCACATGTTTTGGAATCTAAAAGGGGAAGGACCATACCTAGAGGACGCCGGATTAATCTGAAGAATCATTGGAGAATGATCCGATGATTGCCTGTTAAGATACTTCGCAGCCGCATTACCACACTTCAGGACAAAGACATTATTCACCAGTATTCTGTCAAGCTTCGCCCAACTTCTAGCCAAACCTTGGTGCCCGTTGCACCAGGACAACTGCTTTCCTTCCATTTTCAAGTCAACCAAACCACAAGAATTAATACACGTATTAAACTCATCCATAGACGATCTGAGCCTCGGATTCCCACCAACCCTCTCTGAATTAGACTGAATAACATTGAAGTCACCCATCACCATCCAAGGTACTCCAACACTAGAGATATTACAAAGGTGCTCCCACAACTCCCTGCGCTCTTGTTGAAAACACTTGGCATAAACAAAAGTAATAAGGAAAGCTCCACCCGAGTCCGAAAATAAACCGTAATACTTTGACTATTTGCATCAATAATCTCAACATCAACATCTTCTTTCCAGCAAAGCCAGATTTTCCCTCCTACATTGACATTGTCAAAAACACAAGGGAGATCAATACTACACGCCCATCTTTTAAGTTTGTCCACATTCTGAAAAGGCTCAGAAATAGCACAAATCGAAACATCAAATTTCCTCACTAACTGCTTAATTCTTCTCTTGGATGTCCCCAATCCGCGGACATTCCACATAAAAATATTATCAATCATAAATTTAGTTTTACAACTCGGGCTTTCACCCTTCGGGACCTTCGAACAACCTCATCTCTTGATGCTTGAGTTTCAAGAAATATATTCCTTGAACCCGGATCAGAATCATAGTCTTTAGAAACATCAATGTCTACTCCTTTATCACCTTCGGACAAAATCACAAATCTATTACTGCAACAAATAGGTCCTTCCTCAACCGCATGATCTCCCTCCTGAACTCCATCAATCGGTACTACCCCAAGAGCTTCAACATACTCCTCTACCACCTCCACTTCTACATTATCAAACCCCTCTCTAATCTCGCCTTCCTCCACCTCAGGCTCCACAATTCTCACATCTCCCGAACACTTACCACCAGATTTTTGATCAATAACAGGCAAGCAATTTTCCACCACCACAATATTTTTACCTTTATCAATATCACCAGATTTGTCCCCAACATCAATAGCCTCAGATACACCAATCTCCCCCTCAGTATCTTCGATCCCATGACCTTCCTTATTTTTTTTACCCACTTCCTTCCACACTTTATCATCAATTTTTTTCATATCCTTAGCATGACCCTTCTGCTTGACCCCTTTCTTTACCAGAGCATCAGATCGACACACCACTTCCGTATGACCCTGTCTAAAACATTTCTTACAATAAAATCCAGGCTTTTCATACACAACTTCTTGCCAAAACATATGCTGCCCCAACACAATAGGGAATCCTTTCACCAAATCAGACAACAAATCAGTTTCCACACAAATCCTAGCCCCAGTAGCACGAGTCCTGTATAAAGTAGCATTATCTGTACCCAAATATCTTCCAAATCTTGAAGCAAAACTCTGCAAGCAATCCTCACGGTATAGATGAAGGGGCAGCCTAGGAAGAAAAATCCATTGAGGAGAGAAAGAAGGCTCCTTAGTTGTGTCGAAATTCATCGTCCAGTTGAACAAACGGAAACTACACCCAGCTATCACTCGACCCTCCCTCGCCCATGAGTGCAAATAATCCCTCTCATTGGCCAAATGCAATAAAACATGATGGTCATCCAAGAAGCTAACCATTCGAACCTCAGAAAATCCCCACGATTTGATGATTTGAAGCCGCAAGACATCAATCGACTGCCGCATCGAAATAAATTTCAATACCAGCGCAAACTTCAGATCATCAGCTACCTTTTCCATTTCGGCATCAGAAAATACAAAACCCATCTCCCCCTGAATCATCTCCGGCTTTCTAATGGGAATCCGAAACTTGGATTGAGGCAGAGGGCGTTTCAACGCCTCGGCAAAAGACTTCTTTTCCAATCCCACTACACCTTCTTCCTTTCGATTACCACCAGACTCCTCCTCCCCAACAGCATGACCCCCAGACGAGGCCATCCCGCCGGCAACGACGTCACCAGAGAGCACCACAGAACAAAAGAAGAGGCACACAACTTAGAAATTACATATATAAGAAAAACATGAATCAACCTTCCCAAGTTAACCAACAAAAAAAAAAACAACAACAGCCACAGCCCCAACCCCATCAGCCACACCCCCAAAACCGGGAAAAAGGGAAAAGTGAATGTGGGAATAAAGGTTGGGAAGAAAGGGTTTACGCTAGGGAAGTGAGGTCACGGTGGGTCTTGAAAAGAGGAGAAGATGAAAAGGGTAAGGATTAGAAGGGGTTTAGGATTAAAAGATAGGTGGTGATGAAAAGGGGAAAAAAAGAAGGTTTTGGAAGAAGCTAGGGTTGAGAAAAAAGGGATTTGGGGGTTTAAAGCAAATTCTGGTGAGCTGGACGGCGGCAAGGGTATTCCGACGAAGAAGAAAACTTGCCGGCGGTGATGCTCTCCGAATTATTCCCAACATTATCCTTGTTTTAATTCCAAATTAAATTCAAAATTACTTCCATGCAAAGTAGTTCTCAATCTTGTCTACGTTAATCCTCATACTTCCCATTAATTCCACATTAAATTCAGAATTAATTTGATGCTACGGATAATTAATTCATGAATTTAGAATGTGTCACTACCACGAGCATATGTTGATGTTTGTTAATTTCGCTCCCCATGATCGAGACAATATATTGGCTTCTTCTACAACAGAAGAAAAGAAGTCGTCGCATTAGCATGGTTTGCGGTTGAGAAATTCAACAAGGTATTGAAGGGAAAGAAGATGTATTAAATTTAGTGTATTTGGCCATTTGGGTGTGCTGGAGAAGATGGCTCGACAGCTCAGCAGAATTCAAGCCAAGGTGGAAATTGTTGGAAATTTGTCTCAGGTAGCCAACTGATCAATGGGCTTTAAGGGCCCAACTTATTTTTGTTACCTGGTACTTTCTAAGGTGAAGGAACAAAAGTAAGATTCACTTATTTAATGCATTTTGTTAAGCAAACGATTTGAAAAGCAAACGATTTGAAAAGCTCTCTTGTGAGGGAGAGAAAAAAAGGAAGAGAAGGAAGGGGAAAAAGGATTCTCGATCTCACTAAAATTCTTTGAACTTTGAAGACTCATATCCAATGACTGCCTAGGAAGAATTTACCACCAGAATTTTTGGGCGGACAACATTATCTGGTTATTATTTTTCTTCTCGCTATTGTTCATGTTCTCTATGTACATTTAGATCAATATTGTATGTCTATGATGATGAATGTTATTTACGAAATATCTTTTTACATATATCCTTTCATAGATCCATATGAACTCTCCTCAAAATCACCAAAAATTAAAGAAATAAATAAGAAGAAAAAACATGCACCTAGAAGCATGTGGAACTTTTTGAACACTAATTAATTGTAAGATCCTAATTTAACAAAATTTGTGCTAAACTTGTCAGCCTAGTGGATTGAGATTCTAATTCTAAGAAATCTTCTAGATGTATTGATCGAGATCAAATTTACACCCAGCTTCCACGTGCCTCCACATGTAAACTTATTGAATCAAGCTCAAGTTGTCTCTTAGCTTCGGCTTGTTTACAGTCCTAAATTAGACAATGATGTGTTTCCCTCAAGGTGAGAAAGCAAAATTTGTGATCTTTACAATAGTCTTTCCCTTAGTTTAGGTATGCACTAGTATTTATATTTATAAACTATAGAATCCTAGCTAAAACTAGGTGGGGATTGGTTTCGAGTGTTTTTTGATGTTATGTTAAAGAATTTTCTTATGTTTTGCTTGATTTGATGTAACCATTGAATTAAGTAGAAGAGAGAATCGAGTTTTGTAAAAGCTTCAAAATTAAATTTGCACCTATATTACTTGGGAAAAAAAAGAGGGCAAAACCAGATTGCATGAGCTGAAAATGTAAATTTCATTACCAGTTTTACCAAACGATAGAAACTCACCCCTACCTTAAATTTCTTAGTATTAGCTAATGATATATCCATACCCATGTGCTCAACTTTTGCCTTTGTTTGGATCTCAGAAAATATATAGAATCCTTGTATAACCCTATTTCTAAATTATTTTTTCGTTCCTTTTTTTCATACTTTCTGATATCCTAACATAACCTCCATAGTAATTAATGAAATGTAATTTCCAGTGTATAGCTGTCGCAATGTCATACCAATTCCCTCAAGCCCAATCATCCAGAAGATTTGAACTCAGAAGATATATACAAATGTAATTTGCAATATTTTCTCATTTGAATTATGGGGTTTGAAAGCTGACTGAGTTTCTTGCTCCCCATAGAATCGAATTTAGACAGGCCAATTAGCCCCATGACTTGAACTATATGGGTCAGCTTGAGATGGCTAGTGTTTCAGTTGGGTCCAAAACAGCCCAAACAAATATGACTTATGTTGGAGAATAAGCCATATATATCCTCCATCCTAATTTATGTGTTCACTTTGACTTTTTAAATTAAAAATTAGAATAAATTTTCCATTATACACCTTTATCAAAAAACTTGGAGAATGATCCGTATTTTTAGAAGGATAAAATTAGAACACAAATTTAAAAATATAATAAAGTCAAAACAATTAATGTAATTCTTAAACTGTGTACTTAATCAATGTATGCATATAAATTGAGACGGATAGAGTATTACTTATTAGGGAGCCTACCTAGCTAAATCAACTCCCCCAGACCCAATTTGTCCCCAAAAAAAAAAAAAATGTCAAAAATAAAAATTAAAAATTAAGGGCGAATTTGGATAAGCTTCTACTTTCCGTTTTTCAATTTTTAAAAGTAAAAAAATGAAAGAAATTTATATTTTTTATAAAGCAAAATTTTGGTAGTTACTTTTAAAAGTTGAAGAAGCAAGAATTTCTTGCTACCTCAACTTTTTAAAGGACCTATTTGGGAACTTTGAAAACTAGTTCTGGCCAGTTATGATCTCTTTCTCCAATATAATTTTTATGTAAACCAGCTTCCAGTTGGTTTGAAAAAAAACTGTATTTATATCTTATTTTCTGGACATGATTGAACTAATTTGAAAAAAAAAATACACTTATCAAACAGTACTGAATAAAAATCAGGCAGACGTATCCTCAATTGACCAGATTTAAAAGTTTGCCAAACAGCCCCAAAGTAACTATTAAATTTTTTTGTACTAAAAAATTTCATCCTTTTACTTTTTAAAAAAAAAATAATAAAAAAAGAAGAAAGAAAGTATAAGATTATCCAAACGGTGTCTAAATTGTCAAAAAATATAAGGATGTATTAATGGTACGTCATTACTCAATGGTCCAATCATAACGAGGTCATGAGATAAGTCAAATCAGATATGATCTAATGAATCTTTAATATTCAGCAAAGTTGGGATTCTTAAGTCAGTGACACTTCAAAACAGAAATTTTTTTTTTTTTCGGACTTCGTAGGACCAACAAAGATTTTTAATATTCCAACATATTGCCTCTCAAATATCAATAATACATATTAAAATTAAATAAAAAATAAAACTAATTCAAAACTAAAGAATGTATTCAAATTAAACCTACCAATGAAATTTAGAGATGGTTCACTCTATTAGATTTTTTTTTTTTTTTAAATCACTTTTGGAGAATTATTTCTTGACATATCTCTTTAAACTTATGTTCAAATTATATTTTCATATTACAAAATTTTCATA
>JAESVK010081656.1:0-10095 GCA_017140935.1 Hamamelis virginiana | reverse complement strand
AGTGGTGAAATTCTGCAGAACAAGATGAGGCTCAACACAAACAATGTCAGCACATTCCCGTAGGGTCTTCTCCATGGCGCGCAGGTGTGAGGCCAAAAACTCATCCCCCATGGGGCGCTGGCAGCGGAGGTACTGGGCTATGTCATTAATACTGAATCGGACTGGGTGGCCTAAGACAGTGGCGTGCAGCATCTCCGGCTGATCATCCCGAAACTGGGCAGAAAGATAAAATTCACGCACAAGTGAGGGCTTGTACCCTCCCCACTTTACCAACCAGGCCTGCAACTGCCGGGCTTTCAGCACCCTGATTATAGTATGCTCAACATCGATGTGGCGCGTGTCCACATACCTCTCCACATTGAACTTGCGCCGCCTTATAGAATTTTCAAAAGCAACCCTTTGGCTGGGCTGGCTGTGCATACTCACCCTACGCCCTTGACTGTCGTAACTGTCCAAATTCCTGCGGGGACCCTCCCCGGTTTCTTCTCCAACATGAGCAAAATCCTGATCCTCCTCCATCACATAGTCCTCATCCACAGGAGGACGAGGAGCGCGGGAAGACGAACCATCCGGCGGAGTGCAGGCACAGGAGGCGGCACAGAGTAATCACTGGACTCGGATTCCGAATCAGCCAACGAGGAACGACGGCCCTGTCCGGTGTAGGCAGTGGAAGAACGGCGAAGACGACTCATTTTCGCAGGAAAATATCACAAAACACAAAGCAAAACTCACAACACTCCCACGTTTCCCACAAACAACAGCACAAAAACCACCCTTAGAATCTATTCAGCAACCCAGAAAATATAACTCCTAAACACAGACTTACCACACAACTGGGGAGGGGGATTAAATAGCCTTCAAGAGGAAGTTGAATGGGCAGCAGTTACCACGAAGAGGTGCAGCGGTTTGAAGGTGAAAAACCGTCCAAAAACGGTCTGCAGGCGGGAAAGGTGAAGAGAGAAGGTCGCGACGGTTTTTATTTTTCAAAATCCCGCGAGCTCTATCGATAGATAGAAGACCGCTATCGATAGCTGACCTATCGATAGCGGTCAAACCACCTATCGATAGGTGAGAGGTTCTGGACATGGGAAGATATCTCGAAATTTTTTTTTTTTTTTTTTTAAACATTCGAGAGAAGCAATGGGTGGTACAGAAGATGGCGTCTATCGATAGACCAAGATGGCTATCGATAGATGTAAGCTGCTGGAAATGAAAATGGCTTGCAAAAGTTTTGAAGGCTACATTAACCCCCCATCACTCAACTGAACTTAAATGAACACAACTAAGGGCTTCCTAAGTTTGAATGAAATGGTAGGTGTTTAAGCTCAAAAGTGGGTGCTAGGGAAAACACTACACAACAAGAAACACATGGCTACAAACACAAAAGAAGGCCTAAAATCATTTTTCAAAAAGATTAACAATGTTCTCAATTGATCAATCACAATGCATAAATGAGGATTCTAATTAACACAATTGCAAGCATGAGCACAAAGCAAGAAACCAAAAAAGTGCTGAATAAAAGAATAGAGTAATTACATCCTTCCAAAAAGAAAAGACAGGCTCCGAAAGCAATATAAGGTTTCAATCTCCACTAATCAAAGGATTTAACTCAACTCAATCAACTAGATTATTAATTCATGAAAGCTCGTGTAAGTGATCAATTTCTAGACATTAAAACTAGCTTTCAAAGAGGGATTATGCAACAGCTCGAAAACCAAGGCTCAAAACATGCATACTCAATCAACTAGCTGTTTCAATGATCATGCTTCAAAAAGAATCAACTACAATACAACATAACTAGATAAGCAAAAATAGTCATGAATGGAATGAATGCTCCCCCCAACTTAAATGGAACATTGTTCCCAATGTTAAGGAAACATCATCTCCAAGGCTCTACTATGCACACCTAAAACAAAAAAAAAGCAAAGAAATCAAGCCAAAGTAAGACATGGGTTTCCTCCCAAGAAGAGCTAAATTTTACGTCTTCAGCCAGACGTTTTGCAATTCACTAAGTAGAATCATAGACCGGGTCCTCCAAGGACATGATTTCCACCACAAGGCCATCATGAATGGTGTCATCACTAACCCCCTCAATGTAAGGCTTAAGCCTTTGACCATTCACCGAGAATTGAGCTCCACTCTTGGGGTTCTTAATCTCAATCGCCCCATGGGGGAGGACCTTGACCACAAGATAAGGACCATCCCATCGGGATCTTAGCTTGCCAGGAAAGAGACGCAATTTAGAGTTGAATAGCCACACCTTTTGATTGGGTTCAAAAGATTTTCTGTTGATGTGACTATCATGGAATTCCTTCATCTTTTCTTTATAAATTTTGGAATTCTCATAAGCTTCATTGCGAATCTCTTCTAACTCGCTAAGTTGCAGTTTTCGATGCAAGCCCGCTTCATCAATTTCAAAATTAAATTTCTTTATGGCCCAAAGAGCTTTGTGCTCCAATTCCACGGGAAGATGACAAGGCTTTCCAAAAACAAGTCTGTAAGGGGACATGCCAATAGGGGTCTTGTAAGCCGTCCTATACGCCCAAAGTGCATCATTTAAGCGCAATGACCAATCCTTTCGGTCGGGCCTAACGGTCTTTTCTAAGATGTGCTTAATTTCCCTATTCGACACTTCCACTTGGCCACTAGTTTGAGGGTGGTAGGGGGTGGCAACTTTGTGAGTGATGGAGTACTTGGCAACCAAAGCCGCAAAAGGCCTATTATTGAAGTGAGACCCGCCATCACTAATGATTGCCCTAGGGAACCCGAATCTAGAGAAGATGTTCTCTTGCAAAAATTTCACCACAACCTTGTGGTCATTTGTTCGAGTGGCCACTGCTTCCACCCACTTGGACACATAATCAACCCCGACAAGAATGTACTCATAACCATGGGAGACTGGGAATGGGCCCATAAAGTCGATGCCCCACACATCAAAGATTTCAACTATCAGAATTGGGCTCAAGGGCATCATGTCTCTTTTTGAAATAGACCCTATCTTTTGGCAATTCTCACAAGTCTTACAAAACTCTAAGGCATCCCTAAAGATTGTAGGCCAAAAGAACCCACATTGCAAGACTTTTGCCGCAGTCTTCTTCCCACTAAAGTGACCCCCACATGCCAAGGTATGGCAAAATCTCAAAATATCTCGCACCTCATGATCCTGGACACATCTACGGATTACTTGATCTGCACAATATTTAAAGAGAATAGGATCCTCCCAAAAATAATATTTGATTTGTGCATAAAAACGATTTTTTCTATTCTTGTCCCAATCCGATGGGATGAGTCCCGTGGCGAGATAATTGATGATGTGAGCATACCAAGGCAAGTGATGATGTGAAATGGTCAAAATATGCTCATCGGGGAATTTATCTTGAATGGGTACTGTGTCCAAGGAAGGTTCAACCAATATTCTTGACAAATGGTCAGCCACAACATTTTCACAACCTTTCTTGTCCCTAATCTCATAGTCAAACTCTTGAAGCAAGAGTATCCACCTAATCAGTCTAGGTTTGGTCTCTTTCTTGGACAAAAGGTATTTTAATGCGGCATGATCAGAAAAGACAATGACCTTAGATGCAAGAAGATATGATCTAAATTTGTCGAATGCAAAGACCACTGCTAAGAGTTCCTTCTCGGTTGTGGTGTAATTGATTTGGGCATCAACAAGGGTTTTACTTGCATAATAAATGACATGAGAGTTTTCCCTATTTTCTGCCCTAAAACCGCCCCAATTATGCAAGCACCCAATTGGTCCCTTCCATTTGAGGTTATGTGTGATGCCTCTGACTATGCAATTGGGGCGGTTCTCAAGGAAGAGCGCAGCTTTTCAAAAGCTTCCAAACAATCTTTGTCAAAGACAAATGAGGTATCCTTGGCCAGTAAATTGCACATGCGTTTTGCAATCTTGCTAAAGTCCTTAATGAACCTTCTATAGAAACCCGTATGCCCCAAGAATGACCGAATTTGTTTGACAGTGGTTGGGGGAGGTAGTTTGGCTATCAATTCAACCTTAGCCCTATCTACTTCAATTCCCCTCTCAGAAATTACATGACCCAAAACTATACCTGCCTGAACCATAAAATGGATTTTCTCCCAACTCAACACCAAGTTTTTCTCACAACACCTATTCAACACTTTGTCAAGGTGGGAAAGGCACTCATCAAAGGTAGATCCAAAAACAGAGAAGTCATCCATAAAAACTTCAAGAAACTCACCTATCATGTCAGAAAAAATTGCCGTCATACATCTTTGGAATGTACTAGGCGCATTACACAACCCGAAGGACATACGCCTAAAAGCAAAAGTGCCAAAAGGGCATGTGAAGGTGGTCTTTTCTTGGTCCTCGGGATACACAACTATTTGGTTATATCCAGAATAACCATCAAGAAAACAGTAATAGCTTTGACCCGCCAATCTTTCTAGGATTTGATCAATGTAAGGGAGTGGGAAATGGTCCTTTCTAGTCTTAGAATTTAGCTTCCTATAGTCAACACAAACTCTCCATCCTGTAGTGGCTCTAGTTGGGACTAGAATACCCTGGTCATTGGCTACTACAGTAATTCCAGACTTTTTAGGGACAACTTGGGTAGGAGCTACCCACTCACTATCAGAGATGGGGTATATGATACCCGCATCCAACAATTTGAGCACTTCCTTCTTTACCACTTCCTTCATATTAGGATTGAGTTTTCTTTGAACTTCTCTAGATGGCCTAACTCCCTCTTCAAGGTGAATACGATGCATGCAAATGGATGGGTCAATCCCTTTCAAATCCGCTACCGACCAACCTATTGCTTCCCTATACTTTTTCAGAGTGTCAATTAGGGCTCTCTCTTGTAAATCACTCAAATCAGAGGCAATAATGACAGGGAGAGTCTCATTGGGCCCTAAGAATGTGTACTTCAAATGGGAAGGCAAAGGTTTGAGCTCAAGTGTAGGAGGTGACTCCAACGAGCTAGGCATAGGTGTACTAGCCAACGGTGGTAATGGTTCGGGTGTAGGTGTCCAAGTTAGGCTACCTATGGATTGGGATGACTCTAGAACTTGATTAACTTCCTCGATGCACGAGTTGATATCAAAGCTATCAATGTCGAAGTAGGCAAGGCATGCCTCCAAGGGGTCCTCAGTAAGGATGAATGGGAGGGACTCTTCAACTAGCTCATCAATAATATCCACAAATGAACATTCCTCAAAGTGATGAGGATGGTTAGCCGCATGATAAACTTGCAGCTTGGCCTTCATATTGCCAAAGGACACCTCCATGATTCCAGATTTGCAGTGAAGAACTGCATTGGCGGTCACCAACAAAGGTCTACCTATAATCACAGGGATTTGGGGTCTACTACTATCCACAGGTTCCATGTCTAGGACTATGAAGTCGGCAGGGAAGACAAAGGATTCAATTTTAACAAGGACATCTTGTAGAACTCCCCTAGGTACCTTAGTGGACCTATCAGCAAACTGGAGAACAGTAGGTGTGGGCCTTAACTCTCCTAACTCCATCTTCGCATACACAGAGTATGGAAGAATGTTCACACTAGCCCCAAAGTCTACCAAAGCTCTATCCACGAAATGATCTCCTAGGAAACAGGGTATTGTGGGTGTTCCAGGGTCACTCTTCTTAACAGGGATTTGATTGGACCACAATCATACCTTAAATTATGGTAATGCTATGTTTTCTTATGTACTTAATTGCTTAATAAATGCTAGTATTTGTTTTATTCATAGGAAGATGCTAATTTTCACTTTTGTAGGAAAATTGAACAGAAATGTTCAAATTCAAATTTACAATGAAGAAGACTTGCCTGAGCATCAATGGGATATATATTTCCATTAAAGAAGATGATTGATGAAGCATGGAGGATAAAAGAGGAAACAATCCAGAGAAAAAATCATTCAAGAATTTACGGACAGAAACTTTTGGCTATAGATAGCCAAAATCCGCTATAGATAGCCAAAATCTGCTATAGATAGCCAAAATCCGCTATCGATAGCCAAAATCCGCTATCGATAGCCAAATTCCGCTATCGATAGCCAAATTCCGCTATCGATAGACATGAGGCGGCTGTGGGCTAATTTAGATATTTTGAGATATTTTTGAGGGCAGTTGTGTCTTTTACCTTTTCCTTCTATAAATAGAAGTGTAACGACGACGTTTCGAGGGTTCATGACTTAAGCTCTGAATCATTACTCTGCTTTATTTTAATGCAAGTTACAGTTTATTTTCGCATTTCAATCGGTAGTTTCAATTTTCAGTCAATTCCAATTCTGTCATTTTTCTTTACAATGCCTGGCTCAGTTCTCACTTGAGAACTGTTCTATCCGATTAAGTCTTTAATTTCAGTATTTCCGATTCTGTTATTTTCCTTTTTATGCATGGCTCAGTTCTCACTTGAGAACTGTTCTTTACTTTTTCTGCCTTTTTCTGTATTTATTTAAGTCTTTTCTTTTCTGTATTTACTTTAGTCCTTTCTTTTCTTTATTTACTTCAGTCACTTTTCTTTATTTACTTACGCCATTTTCTTTATTTACTTTCTGTCATTTTTCCTTATTTATTCAGTCAATTAATTACCGCTTTTATTTCTTTTTCCATCCCGTGACCCCCAAAAGCTTGCCTGGATAAAGGATATTATCCTCCAGTGATGTGTAGCTAATACTCCAAGCTTGGGTGAGGATGAAGTTGGATTCATTTTACAATCCTATTTTATAAACATCCCTCTATTTGTATTATGTGATTGCATAGTTGTGAAGGTTTTACCGCACACTATTGCCGAATATAATATCATATAATTGTATATCTGTGATTGCAATTATATAATTATGCAATGGTTTTTATTGGTATGAATACAAACCAGTATGCTTTATTCCTCATTTAAGGTGGGTAGCGATACTCCATTCTTTTCGGGGATAAACTTGCCGGTCCTGTATTCATAATCTTTTTGGGACTTCCTTCTTGTAGTTGGAAGAACCACCATACATAATTACTATAGTGAGGATTTTATAAACATAAATTGTTTAATTGATATTCAAATGGACTTCTCACCCAAGTTCCGCTCAATCCACCAACTTAACTGCATTTTTACTAAGCTTAATTAAAATTACTTTGTTTTCGCTTCGACCCAATCGGAGCAGTTACCACCAACCATTTTAATTGATAATATTCTTTCCGCTTGAATTGATTCTAAAAGATTCTTTTTAATATAAACCTGCACTTCCCAGTGGTTCGACACCCGTGCTCACTGATCACAATCGAATTGAGATTAATTGTCACGCGGTTTATAAATTATTAATTCTGATCACTGACGGGGAATAATCTCCCTCGTCGTCTGAGTCGATCAGGATTTGATATTGGCAGACTGCACTAGCTATGTCAACCAGTGCAGAGGATTGAGCTAAATGCACACGCTCTCTCCTTTGATGGGTACAAAGATCTTTCAAAAACTTGGCATAAGATGGGATTTGTTTGATAGCCTCAAGTAGTGGAATATTGATTCGCACCTGTTTAAACACCTCCAACATGTCATCAACAGAAACTCCTTTTTTAGCTTTCTTAGAGGGCGACACAAGCGCCGAAGGGAAAGGAGCTTTGGGCACATAGGATGCCACGGGGTCTTCTATCCTAGAAGAAAAGTTATCCCTCTCGATCTCTTCAACAACCTCTTTTTCAGGACTTCTCTCTTTTCTTTTGCTACTCTCATCACTCCCCACCTCAACAATTGGAGGTGAACTATCCTCCTCCATAACATCCTCTCCTACCCTATTATCCACCACTCTCCCACTTCTTAGCATAGTAATGGCTTGCACATCCTCATGCTTGACCGGCTCTTGAGAGGTAGAACTCTCAGCCACATAAGCTCCCTTGGGATTCTTAATTGGTTGACTAGGTAATTTCCCCTCTTCCCTACGGTTCAAGGAAGCTGCTATTTGGCCCACTTGGGTCTCAAGCTTGGCAATAGATTGCGAATGAGAATGGAGAAGTTGGTTGTTGGCTTCCATGGCTTTTAGAGCACTTAAGACTTGCTCTTCAAATCCAGGGGTTCTTTGAAGTGATTGGTGTTGTGGTGCTTAGACAACTTGTTGGGTGGGAGGATTGTATGATGGTTGAGAATGAGGCACCATGGTGCCTTGGGATTGGTATTGATTCTGAGGTTGGGGAGGCCTATAAGGTGCAACCATGCCCTGATTCGGTCCTTGGTAATTAGGTCTCATGGGTTGAGAAGATTGGATTGGAGGCCTAGGTTGTTGTTGTTGACCCCAACGAAAGTTAGGATGATTTGCCCATCCCGGGTTGTAGGTATTTGAGTATGGGTCACTCCTAGGTTGCACATACCCTTGAGCAGCATTGACATGCTCATGAATGAAATCGGGGTACTGCCCCGCCAAAGGACAAGACAAAGTATCATGGGTAGGGTCGGAGCAAATGGAACAAAATTCAGACACTGAATTGACTATGGCCTTGGGAGGCTTCTCATGAAGAGCTATGAGTTGGTCTAATTTTTTGGACAACACCTCAATGTTTTGATTGGAAGAAGTGGTTTCAATCTCATAGATGCCTCCTTTCTTAGATGAAGAGGAGGATGGTGTTGGTGCGGTTTTCTCTCTCTCAGACAAACCCATGGATTCCATATGGTAAGAATCCTCACTCATAGTCTCAAACAATGCCCAAACTTCATTGTCACTCTTCCTCAAAATAGACCCTCCACAAGCCGAATGGACTAATTGCCTATCCCTCTCTCTCAATCCTTTAAGAAAAGATTGCACTATTTGCCACTTGGGGATATCATGGTGTGAGCAAAGTCTAATCAACTCTTTCAATCTCTCCCAAGACTCATAAAAGGACTCCCCCTCGATTTGGGTGAAGTGGGTAATGCTATGGCGCATCTGGGAGGTCTTGCCTATGGAGTAATATCGGGCCAGGAAAAGCCTTTGAAGCTCCTCCCAAGTGGTGACAGGCCTAGGTGGCTCAAGGAACGTAAGCCAATGCTTGGCTTTGTCCTTCAAAGAAAAAGGGAACAGGAATAGGCGTAGAGACTCCTGAGGGAAATCTCTAATCCTAATTGTGTTGCAAATGTTAACAAATTCAGTCAAGTGATCGTACGGGTTCTCACGATCTAACCCATAAAAGGTAGGGAGCATCTAGATGGTTTGCTGTTTAATCTCATAGGTCAGCTCCTCTATATTCTGGACTTGAATGCAGGATGGGGGACTGAAAGTGTTGGGCATGAAGTGGTCACGCAACAACATGGGTGGGACTGGTTGCGGTGGATTCTGCTGGGCAGCTCCACCTCCATTATTTCCTAAAGCATTGGCCATTTCTATGTCAATGACAAGTGGGGACTCTTGAGTATTTCGATGAGCAGCCCTAGCGGCTCTCAAAGTGTGTTCTAGGTCAAGGTCCAAAGGGTGTAACTCCTGAGATAGGGAACGCCTACCGTGCATGCAGCTCTACAACCCTCCCACAAGATGCTTAATGAATGCAATGAATGAAGGAATTGAATAATTAACGAAAGAATAAAAAGAGCTAAGAAAACTCCCCTCGTTCCAGGTTGCTAATCTTTATGCGGTCCTATCCAACCTGTTTAGCAAGAATTTAGCAAATTTTAGCCTTCAAGGGCTTTTTAGCGCGCAAGCTCGGCAGGTGGTAGTACCTAGATATAGTAACCTGAAATAAAGACAAGTAGATCAAAGCTACGAAATGAAAAGAAAACAATATGAACAAGAAAGAATTGCTAATTACAACTAGAATAATTCCTTAAAACTTTAATTTAATTCAACGCACAATTCCCCGGCAACGGCGCCAAAATTTGGTCGCACCACGGTGAGGGAGGTTAATTCCCCACCATGCGCCAAGATTTAAATGTATTTATAGGACCACACTCAACGGAAATTTAACCTCAATTCGTAAAGTTAGAGTGAGTGCGGGTCGTCCTCAGAGAATTTGGTTGAATCAAGTTAAAAGTATATAAGAAGCTATACTAGTGATTGGGATTCTAAGTTGATTGATTGATTGGTTGTTGTTTAAGGTCCTAACAAGAAATTAAAGACGCGCAAGATTAAATAAAATAAGATAAAGTGGAGAAAGGCAATGGG
>JAESVK010081655.1:0-13918 GCA_017140935.1 Hamamelis virginiana | reverse complement strand
TGTTCACATGGGAGATGTACCATGTGAACGATGAATTTGAGTTATTTTATGTGAAGCATGAAATAACATTTTTAATTGTTTGAAATTGTTTTATGTAAAACATAAAATAGTGGTTTATATGGGAGATGTACCATATAATTGATGGTATATTGATATGGGAGATGTACCATATGAACAATGAGTCTGGACTATTTTATGTGAGAGAAGTATCACATAAGATGATAACTTGTATGTGTTTATGTGAGAGAAGTATCACATAAAATGATGATTTGTGTATGCTTATGTGAGTGAGATATCACATAAATGCTTGTTTTGTGGTTTGTTAATGTGTTTGATTTTGAGATAATTGGAAGTGTAACTTTCGAGAAGGACTCCGGTCCCTTGAGATAATTGGAAAATGAGTTTTCCAAGAAGAGTTGTTGACTTCAGGGATAAGATAATTGGAAATGTGACTTCCAAGAATTATTCTCATTCCGAATGGATTCCAATGATAGTGAGAAGTTGGTTTGATCATCCCTTCTTTTGTTGTGGCAAAAATGGGATGCCATTTTGTTTCGTTGGTATTACATGGCGAAGCCATGAAACACAGAGGGGCTTCTGTGGACACCCCATTTTTACCAATTATTTCTATCATATACATATACAAATGATCAACTCGAAGAGTGGATTATTTGGTGAGGAATTGGCCTTGTAAAGACCAAACTACCTAAATTGCCCCTTTTTGAGGAAAGAGGACAATTCATTATTTCATGTGTACATTTGGATTGGAATCAACCCATTTGTATTGCATTTGACTTTTGAGGTGTTTTAGAACATCCCTGTAAATTTTCATGGCATTCTGATAAGAGCTCGATAGGTAATTAGGGTTTTTGCGACTTGAAGGGCATTTTCGTCCTTTTTATCGTATAATTTCCGAATGACCTCTGAATTCGAAACGGATTGTCTCATGAGGTTTATATGGATGTGGGGAGTGTATTTGGAGTGCCAATTGAACCTTTGAATGGTTGGGATAGATTCGCCCAAAATCGATCTCACGGGTAAGAATGAGCTGAATTAGGGTTTTGTTCAAATCGACCGTGAATTGGTCATTTTCGCCAAAATGAAAGATTTTCAAAACGTGTTTTCAAGTACCAATTTCATATTAAAACAATGTTTTTAGAAGTGGTGCAAGCCTAATTGATCAATTTTACAAAACAAAGAATGGTCATATGACCAATTTTGGCACAACCGGGTCAATTGGCTAGCTTTTTGCTAAAACCCTTGACCATGGTCAATTGATTTTAACCCAAAAATATTCTAAAAATGTGGAGGATCAAAACACGGTCGTTTTGAGCCCTGAACCATCGGATTTGGATCAGATTTGACCAAAATATGGTCAAAATTTGAAAACCTTAGAATTAGGGAACAAAATATGGGAGGTCAGCTTGGTGACCGTCCTAGCTAGGACGGCCAACCGTCCAGCCAGGACGGCCAACCGTCCAGCCCTTGGACGGTCACCAGCATGCTCGAGCCCATTTTGCATTTTTAGCATGTTTGAAACTTTCCCACTTGTTTTGGCCGATTTGGTTTGTTTTTTTGGAATAAATTCGAAGGGTTTTCAGCTGGCAAACCCTAGCATGATCAATTCTAAGCCTTAGGATCATTTTTAGATGGATTAATCCTAACCATTCAAGGTTTTGAACCCTAGCTCTATATATGTTGCATTATGGAGTTAGAGAAAAAGAGGAGAATTCTAGGGTTTTTGGAGAAGGAGGCTACAGATTCAGTTCTTCATCTTTACACCATTGAAGGGGCAAGAACTCAAGGCTAAGAGCTTGGAGGAAGGTAGCCAAGAAGGAGGGAGAAGGGTAAATCCTCAACCTTATTCTTGTTTTCCTTGATTCTTACATAAATTTATGATGCTATAATGTAAGTTCTCTTCATTCTCATATGAGAGGGATCACTTTCTTCTTTTCGTTATGAGAATGTTTACATGATAGGGTGGTTTCTTAGTTGTTTATGCATGATAGTATATTGATAGTCTTAGTTTTGTTATTCATGGGGCTTATTTAATGTAGTTTGCAAGTCTAGGGTTAGCTTTATTATGATTATATATTAGCAAGCATGATTAGGGTTGTCTTTTATTATTATTTTATGTGAGCATGCATGATTAGGTTTAATTTTTGTTATGATTTTATGCTAGCATGTATGTCTAGGGTTAGTTAACTTTATCGAGATTTTATGTTAGAATGCATGTTTAGGGTTAATGTAGTTTTATTGTGATTTTATGTGGGTAAGCATGTTAGGGTTAGCTTTGTTATGATTTTATGTATATATGCATGATTAGAGTTAGTTCTATTATGATTTTATGTAAGTATGTATGATTAGGGTTAGCTTTATTGTGATTTTATTTGATTATGCATGATTAGGGTTAGTTTTATTATGATTTTATGTGATTAGAGGTGTTTAGGATTAGTTTTGTTATCATTTTGTGCTAGTTAACATGTTTAGGATTAGCTTTGTTGTTATTTTATGTTAGTTATCATGTTTAGGATGATTTTTTTTTCATTATTTATGTGTAAGCATGTTTAAAATAGATGTTGATATGTTCATATTGTTATTTGAGTCTCTAAATATTTGATTGATGGTATTAATGATGATATGAATGTGTTAGGATGTTATTTTGACATGTGATGAGTCTTGAGTCTTTTTTTTTTTATGCTTTTCATGATTATTAAGCACTTGGCATGAATTTGATTGTTTGAATATATAAATTGTGTACGAGGGAGCGTGCGAAGGTAAGACCCTCCCCTTGTGTTTAAATTAATTGTGTAAGCATGTTTTTGTGTAGTTTTTGATATGTTTTGCATGGTAATTTAATCAAGCATGATAGATTGTATGCTAGGGTGTTTATTCATTATTAACCATGGATTAAGAATGATTTTTAGGCCATTAAAAGTGTATATTCAAATCTGTCCAGATTTGAATATATACTTTAAAATGGTTTAATTATCATTTTTAAGCCATATCTTGCATGATTTTTGTAGTTTATCTTGTATATTCATGTAGAAAGCATGCTAGGTCATTTTCACAATTTTTTATTCTTATTTTCATGGTTTTTAGAGTGGTTTAAGGTTCATGCTCAAATCTGTCCGGGTTTGTTTATGTCCTTAAATCACTTCTAAAAATCATTTTAAGGCCAAATCCAACTTAGAAATATGCTTAGGTTTACATAGCTTAATTAGTGTGCATTTAGGAGCATTTTCATGCATTTTTAGATTGATTACATGCTTATTTGTTTAAATTTCAGCATGCATTGCATTAGTATTTTTAGGTTTTTAGATTAACTTTAGGGCTAGTTAGGGACCCTAGGCTTAGGAAGGTCACTTGACCTTCCCTAGGAATTTCTTTTGTTGTAAAGATTATGATCAGAATTAAGTGTTTTAATTGATTTGAGAGTCAATCTTCGAGAGATTTCCTAAAAAGATTTTTGATGCAATGTTTATGAAATAAACATGATTTTATGAGATATTTGATTATTAAATGATTTTCAAAAAGATTTGAAATATTTTAAAGATTTTTACTTTGGAATGAAATTCCTCTCAATATGATTTGTTTTCTTAAAATATCTTTGAAAAAGATTTTCAATTGGAATTGAATTCTAAAGATAAAGATTGTTTAAGACACTTAGATTTTATGAAAGTTTTTAATTGGAAATGATTTCAAATGAATGATTTTAAATGAATAAAACTCTCGAAGTTAGAGTCTTGAATTAGGTTGAATACCTTTGATGATGTGATCGATTACAATAGGAGAGTCCTAGGGTAGTCGAACTACGTGGACTTTGATACTTGTTAGAAGTATGCCCTAAAACCAATCCTAAAGGGTATATTAAGTTTCATATTATCTATATATGGAAGGTATAACTTATCTAATATGTTCTCACATATATGATAAGGTCCATGAATAAATGATAAGAGAAATATGCATCTCAAAGAGTTGAGATAGAGAGACTGATATTTCTCATATACATCTATTCTAAAAGAGTTCCTACTCAAAGGTTTATTAAAGTGGATATTTAATTAACCGTATGAAGAGTAGCACAGATTTAAACCGACTCATATGGAGGATAGGTAGTCTTTCCTATCAGTGTAGTGACACTTAGGTTAATCTGTGGGTGCATATTAGAGAATATGTACACTGAACATGATCTGCAAAGAGTATTCCTATGGTAGTTTTGTCAAAGGAATATTCTAGTGTTATGTCCATTTATTTGGTAGTCCTTAGACCTGAGACACCATAGCTGTCTTGTGCATAGGTTGCTAGAGTTTGATAGTATCTCGTACAGCCTTATCCATTAGGTTGTAATCGGTGCTTATTGGCTCTAATGAGTTATGCATGAAGATGGATGAGTGTGCAATAAGGGATCATCACTCTCAGTTATATGAGAGAGAATGTCAGGATAAGTTCACAAAGATAATTCTCAAAGGGAACCTCTGGCCAGAGTGATAGGTAAACAGTGAAAAGAGTTTCACTGCGATTACCTTATTGAGATTATATTTTGTGGGACAGATATCAAGTTGTTAAGATAGGGTTTGACTAAAACCATACCTATTATCTTAACTGTGACATTAGGGGATGAAGGATTAAATAACGTGAAGGGTTCACATAGTTCTGCTATTCACCTAAACCTAGGGTATGTCATGATATGTTGCTAGATGTCACTCATGACCAGTGAAAGCCTATTGATAAAGTGTTATCAATGAGGGAAAAATTGGAATCGTTCCAATTGAACCTTAAAATAGAAAGTTTCTATTTTTGGGAGACATAGAGATGTCCCTGTCACTGCTAGGTTAGGGTGAACCCAAAGGGTCACACACAATAGAGAGTAAGTGAGTTCCTTAAGCTTGTAGGAGGGGAATCCTATCATGGCGTTTGTTTGACTTTAATAATTAAACATTAATTGATTAAAAGTCAATACTAACCGAGAATAGGATTACTCTATTCGAGGATGATTGGTCATGCTAGCACTAGTAACCAAACACCCCCCAAAGAGGAGAAAGTCTATAAATAAGAGTGTTTCACACACTCTAAGGAACAAGGAAACCCTAGGGCCGAAATTATCCTCTCCCTCTCCATTCTTGCTTGCCACAAAGAGTTGTGGAAGACAAGGAAGGCTTTCGGAGTCTTGCTCTCGTGTGGATACGCTTTGGAGGTTTCATACTTTTGAAACTCGAAGGATTCCTACACCGAAGAAAACAATCAAGTGAGTTTTTATTTGCTTTGATATTTTGTGTTTGTTTTATATACATGATCCTAATGCTTGAATCGATTCATATTGGTTTTGTGAACATGGATGTTTTTATAAAATGAAAAGTTTTGTTTTTACTCTCTTCCGCTGCGCATCCATGTCTGTGGTTTTCACAGAACCTTTCAATACTTGCTAGGTGATACTAGTAAGTTACGTAGGCGCTAATAGGGCTCAAGTCCGCCCTAGGATGCCCGTAGGGTATTCTAGGTTATTAGGGTTTGTTTGTATTTTTTTATTATTATTAATATAACTAATATAGATAATGCATTTATATCACTATTTTTGGTTGATTAGATTATTTAGGATTGTTTGCATTGAGAAATTTAAATAGCCCAAATAAATTAAAAGTCCTTTAATTAGGGCGAGGTGGGTGCCTACAAGTGAAAGCTTGGAACCTTCCCACGTCGTAACCTAGCCCCCGGATCCAACTCTGGTTTGTAGACTGTCTTTTCATTGAAAATGGAGTCTGTTTTGTTTTAAAATAAAACATTTTTGTGGTTTTCTTATTCCTTAAAAATAAGGTGGCGACTCCTTTGTTTTGTTGTTTTCTAAACCCCCCTAATCACATCGTCCGGTGATGATGTGGACACCTAAGCCCCGCCACGAGGCTGGTCCACAGAACTGGCGACTCCGCTGGGGATGTCGAGGGCTAAACTTCAATTAATTTAATTGGGCTATTTAATTTCTTAAATTAATTAAAATCAACCACTAGCATTTGTGTGACTGCATATCAGTTTAGTTATATTAGCTGCATGTCATTGTGTGATAGGACGATGTTGCCTTGCCAAACAATGGTCTAGTCCTGATCCCTGTCTCCACTCGACACTAGGGCAATCATGACGAAACCATCAACCTATTGTCAAGTACCCTTCGGGGTATATCAATGACCAATCAGTACTGTTTGACCCACGCGGCACGCTATGTGTCACATGTGGTTAGGTATATGGATTGGTCTGCAATATGAACCTTTATACCTACCCTTTGCATTAGTCCATGTAGACAGCCTGTAAGACACTCTACCCCACAGTGTTTGCACACACCTGTTATGCTACCGAAGTTTCGACATGCAATTGTACTGTTATGCTGCCGAAATTCCTTTTGGTATTTAACTGTACCGTTATGCTGTCGAAATTTTCCCTTGACACATACCTACGCCATTATGCTGCCAAATTTCTTTTAGCACATAATTGCGTCGTTATGCTACCGAAATTGTCCCAATTTAATGTGAGCCTTGTTTGTGAATGCTAGAACTTAGGGATATGTCACCCTTAGATAAACTTTGATATTTTTAATATAGGCCCTTTATTTTAAGGATTTTGGTCCTTAGAACAAAAGGACTATTTTGAGGATGGAAGAGAATATTCTAAAGGTACATACCCTTTTCTGTGATTAGGTTGTTTTGGCTTGTTTTGACTAAGACTTTCGATTCAAAGGAAAGTGTCCTGAGAATGAAGGGCTAGTCATTAGTGTAGCTCTTTGAGCCCTGTTTGGTCAGTCGTGTTTTATTTCCCTATCGATGATTTTGATTTGTTTCCTAATTTCTAAGGAAGTGCCCTTGTGAAATAGGGAAGTGAGTTGGAATTATGATAGGATGGTTTTCTCCTTTCTCTTTATTTCTGTTTGGATAGCACCTCTTTGATAGTCTGTCAATAGGTTTTGAGCATCATGGACCCTTCCATTTTTTCTGAAAAAGCCCATTTCATGGTGTAGAATTCTGGCCTGGCGTCATGATTCTAGAGGGCGTCTTTTCAGTATTGAACCCCCAACCACACCTACAATGACTGAAGGAGAATCCAGTACCACTGCTACAGTATTGAATGCTATCATGGACCGAATTGATGCCCTGGCCCGTGAGACTGAACAGATTAAGAAAATGTCCCAAGATAAATAGACCAGTACAGATCAGGACAGGGAGGCCCACTTAGAGAACCCGAAGAGTACCTCTGATCCACCTATCACAGCCCAAGTTGATGACAGTGCCAAGGCCCAGGCAGGAGCTAAGTCTAAGCCCATCAATCTGGATAGCGAGCCCAGTTGATCTAGGTTCCTCTCTGGGGATCCGATCCTGTTGTCGAGTAAGGTTGAAGCCTTAGAGAAAGCCCTGAAGGGGATGCATCGGTCTGATGACATGGTTGATGTGACATCTTTTTCACTGTTCCCCAAGGCCCGTATGCCGTTTAGTTTTAAGATGCCTGAGCTAGAGAAGTTTGATGGGATGGGTTGCCCTAAAACCCATTTGAAGATGTATGTGAGGGCGATGCAACCTCGTGGAGCCGATGATGACCTGTTGGCCCAGATGTTTCATGAATCACTGAAAGGGTCAGCCTCAAAGTGGTTTTTATCCTTAGATGAGACTAAGTTGAAGACATGGGAGGATGTTTGCAATGAGTTCACTAATCACTACAAGTATAACACTGAGATTGATTGACTCGTAGGGATCTTGAGACTACTAAGCAGGAACCGATGGAGAGTTTCTCTGCCTTCATTTCTAGATGGAGAGCGAAAGCTTCGCAGATGATCCACAGGCCTACAAATAATGAACAGGTGCATATGGTGCTGAAGAGCCTCTTGCCCATTTACAACAAGTATTTGTTCTCGCAGTATTTCCCAAACTTCAAACCCCTTGTTAGTGCTAGTACTCAAGTTGAAGATGCTCTGGCTAGTGGGGCTCTCAAGGCCGAAGAACCTTTCAGAAACCGCCAACCACCTCTCAACCGCAAACCCAACCCCCGAAGTCAATGCCATCGCCCAACCTATTCAAGCTACCCAACCAAACCGCCCATTCCAAGCTAGTGAGCCGACCCTCCAGTTCACCAATCTATACATGTCCCTAGAACGTGTCCTTGAGAAATTGAAGGCACGTGGTCTCCTTACCCCTTTGGAACCCCGGCCTCTTCCAGATCATTTGCCCAGAAATTTTAAAGAAAATGAGTATTGTCAGTTCCACCAATCTAAGGGCCATCACACTAACCAATGCATGCGCCTTCGCCATGAAATCCAAGACCTCATTGACAAGAAAGTCATTGCCCCACCAAATCCACCGAGTCAACCAAATGTCACCAGTAACCCTCTCCCAACCCATGTTGTACAGCCACCAGCTCAAATCAATGCCCTGGGCCTCGACGACCCAAAAATTCGTCACCCAATCCGCCCATATGTCCCACTCAAAACTACCTTAATCGAAGCCTTTTACCAAGCCCGGTCCCAAGGCTTCATTACCCCACTCATACCCCGCTTCCATAAACCTTTTTGCCAGTACCACAACATCTTCGGGCATGACACGGAGAACTGCAGAGTTTTAGGGAAACTGGTTCAGGATTTACTTGATGATGGAGAATTGTATCAATACGAAGAACCTGAGCAACCTGAAGTTCTCGAAGAAGCTCCTAGAAGTGGGAATTCTCAACGTCAGTTGAAGGAGAGGTATCTAGCGGGAGACCCGGAGGTCGGATTGTTAGGAGAATCAAGCGGTAAATTTGATTATTATGTGCTCTATTCATCGAGAAAGATTTCTGATGAACCTATCATTCCAACGGGGTGGGATGATTTGCCTGCAGAAGTTGAATTAGTTATTCCTTCTTCACCCGAAGGGTTGAGTCAGGATATCATACAGAAATAGTTTGAGAATAGAACCTCTTCAGTCGCGAAGATCACCAGGGAAGGTAGTGATTTAATCGGTATGATTGAATGGGAGAATCTCATGAACACACCTGAAACCATAGAGAATCTGTGGGCTAGTGATGAGGAAGTAGACCATCTGACTCGAGGCGAACGCCATTTCAAGCAAGCTCATTTGGAGCCAGTAATCCGTTGGGAGAATTAGAGAAGGGTCAGCGATCAGATGTCGTAGAAGAAGAGGAAGAGTTACTGAAACAGTTGAAGAGAACACAGGCTAACATTACCATTTGGGGATTGCTTATGGCTTCACAGAAACACTGGCAGACAGTGCTTCGTTTGCTCAATCAGGTGCAGATTCCTATTGATACGTCCCCTAAGGGTTTGGTAGGTTTGGTAAATCCGGTTCATCATGGACCGTCCATCTCATTTACTGAATCTGACTTACCCAAGAGTGGGAGTAATCATCTGCAGGCTTTGTACATCACAGTGGATATCATGGGAAAGAGGGTTCCTTCAGTTTTAGTTGACAACGGGTCAGCATTGAATGTATGTCCACTCAGTACTACTACTACATTGGGGGTCGAACCATCTGAGTTTTCGCCATCAGGACAGACTGTCAGGGCTTATGACAACACTCGCAGAGAAGTTGTGGGAATGGTGACTCTTCCAGTTGTTATTGGGCCAGTTGAATTCAAAATTGATTTTCAGATCCTAGATGTGCCAGCCAGTTTTAATCTGCTTTTGGGAAGACTGTGGATTCATCCGACTGGGGCTGTACCGTCGTCACTTCATCAAAAGATTAAGTTTCCTTATCAGGGTCAGTGGTCACTTTGAAAGGAGATATGGAAATGAACCGAAATAGTCGAGTGCCAATCTGTGAGATCAGCCAGGAGTCGTCAAAGTGTTACTGTCAGGGTTCGAGTATGTACAGGCTATCGAAGGAGAGCCCGAGCAGAAGGAGTTGATACCTCTTGATTATAATCCTCATGGGAATCTGCACGTAGGACAGATCATGAAAGGAATGGGATTCTTCCCTGGAATGGGATTGGGCCGAAGGTTGCAAGGCATCGCTGAAGTTTTGAAGTACCCGTCTGCTATCCATCCTTATGGGCTAGGCTATCAACCCACTAAGGAAGATAAGAAGAAAATGGCTCAAAAGAAGAAAGAGAAAGACTCCGCGAGGACGAAAGGACAAACCCTTAACTCAACCCTTGAACCGTATAGGCTGACTTTGAATAGGGCTTTCGTCAAGAAGGGTGATGACTTTCCATATTATGGTTTCCCTGAACCGTGCTACCTTGAGGATCAGAAGATCAGTGTACCTGGGTTTGAGATTTTTTTCGGTGATGAATGGTGCTATCTTACTGCTTCAGTGGATGATGATATTGTTACTAGTGGGGCTGGTAAGGAAGAAAATGATTGGGTTGAAGACCTTGATGCTGGTGCCATGACAGATATGTTCGAGCAGGCGGTTCTGTGTCTCGAATTGCATACTTATGAAGTCGAAGCGATTTATCCAATTGAACCTACAACTCCACCATTATCAAACTGGGGCTTTGAAGATTGTTCATTCATCTATGATTGTGAGGAGATCGAGTCACTTCCACCCGATGACAACTTGTAGGTGTCTTCAGTAGAATAGGATTTCCCTGCTTTCTTTGTAGTAATGTAGGGTTTCTTTGTTTCCAATAAAAACCTCGACCTCATTTAAGAAGGTACGAATGTCAGTTTGTTTCATCTTCTGTGTTCTGTTATTCAACTTTCAATTAATAAAAGAAGTATTCATTCTCTTCTCATCTCTCTTGCAGTGTCTCTTTTTTATCATCTCTGGATTTGTATGGCATGAATATAGACCAGCAAGAGGATGTTCCTCTTGAGCTCAACTAGCAACGTGGAAAGGGGCACGCTCAACCTAACATGGATGAATTAATTTCAATCAATTTAGGGACGGATGAATCACCTAAAATAATTAAAATTGGATCAACACTGTCGCCGCAAGAGAGAGAATCATTGGTAGAGGTCTTGAAAGAGAACATTGAAGCTTTCGCATGGTCGTACCAAGATATGCCAGGCATTGATCCCGACATTGTGCAGCACTTCATCCCCACTGATCCGAACATGAAGCCGGCCAAGCAGAAGCTGCGGAGAATGAAGCCAGAATGGGCCTTGAAGATTAAGGATGAGGTGATCAAACAGATGAATGCCGGATTTTTGCAAGTAGTAGAGTACCCAGAATGGTTAGCCAACATCGTTCCAGTGCCTAAGAAGGATGGGAAAGTACGAATGTGTGTTGATTTTAGAGATCTCAATAAGGCGTGTCCTAAGGATGATTTCCCTCTGCCTCATATAGATGTATTGGTTGACAACACTGCCGGCCATGCACTCTTGTCTTTTATAGACGGCTTTTCGGGTTATAATCAGATCAAGATGGCTTCCCAAGATATGGAAAAGACAGCTTTCATTACACAATGGGGGACATTTTGTTATCGGGTTATGCCCTTCGGCCTTAAGAATGCTGGCACGACATACCAAAGGATGGCTACCACACTGCTGCATGATTTGATTCACAAGGAGGTGGAAGTGTACGTAGATGATATGATCGTGAAGTCTGTGGATAGGGAAGGACATTTAGCTGCTCTGAAGAAGTTCTTCGAAAGAATTATCAAGTACAAGCTGCGTCTGAACCCTCAGAAATGTGCCTTTGGAGTGACTGCTGGAAAGCTGCTTGGTTTTATGATCACACAGAGAGGGATAGAAGTAGATTCGGGGAAAATCAAAGCCATCATGGAGATGCAACCGCCAAAGACAGAAAAAGAAATTCGAGGATTTTTGGGAAGAATTCAGTTTATCAGTCGTTTCATAGCTCAGTTGACGACTATCTGCGAGCCGATTTTCAAGCTGCTAAAGAAGGATGTACCGACTAAGTGGAATGAGGAATGTCAAGAGGCGTTTGATACCATCAAAAGGTATTTGAGCAACCCACCAATACTGATTCCCCCGCGATAAGGTGAACCGTTATTACTCTACTTAACTGTCACCGAAACTGCGATGGGAGCTATGTTAGCTCAATATCTTGAAGAATCATTGAAAGAGAATGTCATCTACTACCTCAGCAAGAAGATGACGGATTATGAAATGAACTATAGTGCTCTGGAAAAGACATGTGTGGCCTTGGTGTGGGCAACTCAAAAGCTTCGCCATTACATGATGTCTTTCCAAGTACTTTTGATCAGTCGAATGGACCCATTGAAGTATCTGCTTGAGAAGCCTGCTTTGTCCTATAAAACAGCACGGTGGTTATTGTTATTGTCAGAATTCGACATTCAGTATGTACTGCAGAAATCAGTAAAGGGAAGAGCTATAGCAGAACACTTTGCAGAATGTGCTACTTCACAAGCTGACAAGGGCAATTACCAGTTCCCGGATGAAGAAATCCTTGTGATAGAGAAGAAGGTGTGGAAAGTGCACTTTGACGGAGCATTGAATAGGAAAGGATGTGGCATAGGAGTTTGTCTGGAGACACCTGAAGATGTGATGATACCTGTGGCAGTGAAACTGAACTTTAAGGCAACCAATAACATAGCTGAGTATGAGGCTTGCATTTTAGCCTTAGAATCAGCATTGGCCTTGGGAGTAGAAGAGCTCGAAGTGTATGGAGATTCAGCCCTTATCATATGCCAAACCAGAGGAGAATGGAAGACTGAGGATGAGAAACTGTTGCCATATGATGATTATCTAGAGACATTGGTGAAAGAATTCCATCAAATAAAATTCTTTTACCTGTCTAGGCAAAAGAACAAGTTTGCGGATGCCTTAGCCACTCTAGCATCCATGGCAGAGATCCTAATAGAAGGGGGAGTAACACCGATGATCATTGAATCTAGAGAAGAACCCATCTACTGTTGTGCCCTAAGGGAAGGAGAACCAAACTACGGGAAGCCGTATCACGAATATTCAGCAATACTTAGAAAAAGGAGAGTATCCACCAGAAGCATCCTATGTTGACCGAAGAACTTTGAGAAGGCTGGCTAGCCAGTTCATCTTTTGCAGGGGGAGATTGTATAAAAGGTCTTTTGACGGTGTCCATCTCTTGTGTGTAACAGAAGATGAAGCAGAGCAGATTATTCAGGAAATACATGAAGGGGCTGGGGCTCCATATATGAATGAGTATATGCTTGTGAAGAAGATTCTGAGACTGGGGTACTATTGGTCGACCTTAGAAAATGATTGTGCTAAATATGTTAAGAAATGCCATAAGTGCCAGGTGTTTGCAAGTGGTAAGCATCAGCCATCCATGCCACTCACTACCATGTCATCACCATGGCCATTTGCAACATGGGGCATTGATATAATCGGCAAGATCACTCCTGCGGCCTCGAATGGGCACGAGTACATATTGGTGGCCATAGATTACTTTACCAAATTGGTAGAAGCAGCGTCGTACAAGACTTTGAATGCTAAGCAGGTTGCAAAGTTCATACAGTGTAACATCATCTACCGGTATGGAGTGCCACGTGAGTTTATTTCAGACAATGGGCAACATTTCAAAAAAGAGACTGAAGAGCTTCTTAAGAAATATGGTATAGTACATCACCATTCCTCTCCTTACCATCCGCAGACTAATGGACCAGCAGAGGCAGCTAACAAGAATTTAAAGACCATTTTGAAAAAGACCACGGATACGTACAATGATTGGCATGAGAAGTTACCTCTAGCATTGTGGGGCTATTGGTCGCACCACGGTGAGGGAGGTTAATTCCCCACCATGCGCCAAGATTTAAATGTATTTATAGGACCACACTCAACGGAAATTTAACCTCAATTTGTAAAGTTAGAGTGAGTGCGGGTCGTCCTCAGAGAATTTGGTTGAATCAAGTTAAAAGTTTATAAGAAGCTATACTAGTGATTGGGATTCTAAGTTGATTGATTGGTTGTTGATTAAGGTCCTAACAAGAAATTAAAAACGCGCAAGATTAAATAAAATAAGATAAAGTGGAGAAAGGCAATGGG
>JAESVK010081652.1:0-34098 GCA_017140935.1 Hamamelis virginiana | reverse complement strand
GAGAGAGAGAGAGAGAGAGAGAGAGAGAGAGAGAGAGAGACCATCTTATTCTAAAAATATATCTTATCTAAACTAAATCTTAACAAAAAAATATATTGCCAAATTATCAAATCAAATAACTAAATTATCCAACTGGTTTAGATATTTAAATTCAATTATAATAATTATATTATTAATGTATCAATTAAATAAATTATCCATCTGATTTAGATATTTGTAATTAAAAAAATAATTAAATTAATTAAAAAATTATACTCCATAAATATTTTTATAATTAACTATCTGTTATTTTAAATTCAAATTTTCATAATTTTTATTTTTGGATATTAGAAATTTAACATTTTTAATATTGCAAATAATTGATTTTCATTCACATAAAAATTTGAAAATTGAATGTCAAAATTTTAATTATAGATATCAAAGATATTATTAATGTTTTATCAACGTTTGAGAGATAAAGAGAAATTACAGCACATATAAAACTTACAGTTTTAGTGCGAAAATTAAGGAGATACATTTGACCGTACAAAGCTCGGATTTGATCATTGATTAAAATAATGTGATGATGGAAGTTAACGTGAGGGTTTGAAACTCCTGAATTATAGGGAGTTGTGGTGACTCTATAGGATAAATATGTCCTTAACATCCAACAAATTTAGATATTAAAATTCAATTTGTGTGTTTGTTTGTATGAGAGAGAGAGAGAGAGAGAGAGAGAGAGAGAGTCCGAAAATAAAAAATTTCAAATATTAAATTTTCAAAAAATATATCTTATCTATACTAAATCCTAACAAAAAATATATTTTCAAATTATCAAATCGATTAACTAAATTATCCAATTTAAATTCAAATTGTGTGTTTGTGTGTATGAGAGAGAGAGAGATAGAGTCCGAAAATTTAAAACTGTCACTTATAAAAAATTAAAAAAATATATCTTAATAAAATATTGAAATTAATTTAAAAATTTATACTCCATAAATATTTTTATAATTAACCTGGACCCAAAAAAGTCCTTGATCCCATTTTCCAAATTCCAATCGAGTTCATCTTCTCTTACTAATACATATTTCACCTCATCCAATTCTCACTCGATCTCACGAACTCTCCCTGTCTCACTCCATCTCTCCATTGCTCTCTCACATCCCTTTCATTCACCTAAATCATAACAGTCTATCCGTTATTTAAAATTCAAATTTTCATAATTTTTTTTTTTGGATAAATAACTAAATTTAGAATAAGTGAAACTTATTCACAATTTAAAAAATATCTATCTATACTATCTATAAAGCTAGAAGGGTGACTTCGTCTGGTCACTTTTTTTCCCCTAAAAATACCCTTACAACATAGACAAGTTACACATTAAATAAAGACCATTATGGTAAATTACAATACAATTAATCCACCTCCCACGATTTTAGGAATTCGAATGTCGGTAGTTCTCCATTGGTTATCCTATTTTCAAATATCTATCTTCAAAAGTAACCCGGCCACTACTCCCATTCAATTTCACATTCCTAACTTTAAGCAATTTAATTAAATTATACATGATCACCCTCTCCAGCAGTTACGCTTCTCCATCTTCTACAATAAGTTTCAATTTCTAGCAGTTATTTCTCATCTGCCATCTCTATTTATTTTAAAAAGTGTAGTAGTTAAAAAAAATTCTCACACTTCGAATGCCATACCTGAAAAATCATACTGAGGAGCAAATTAACGAGAAGCTGTGGAAATTTTCTCGAGAAGAATTAAAGCATTTTTTAAAACTTTTGCTTTGTCTCCAACCATTTTGACCTTTAACTATTTCCTCATCTTCAAAGGTCCTATGTATTCAACATTTGTTTCTCTTCATTACCCGGTCCAGTGAGTATTGTTTGTTGAGCTCTTGCATTTATAGACAATGCAATTCTGGGTAGAATGGGGTGCTATGTACTGGTAGTGTAATAGAATTCTTGGTAAATTAAATTTATACTTTTATTTATGTTGTTTGGTTCTGTATGTTTGATTATTGGTAACATGGATATGCCTTTGGTGTAGTTACTAGCATTTTTCCAATATTGATTTATAGTGTGGAAACAGGTTTATATAAATTATATATTTGCATTCTCCAATGAAGTAGATAGCAAATTATTAAATCCTAAACTTATAGATCGTAATGTATTTAATTGATTTGATTTCATTTAGAGCAGCATATATTCTAGAGAGAATTATGCCACCTAATCAAGACTGTTCTAAAAATGTACATATAATTCTTAAATTTAGTTTGTGTATTTTAAACTTCATGGCTTTGTGTTAACATGGGTTGCATGGAAATATAAAACTAAAATTAATTTGCCCTTTTTTGAATGATTTATTCTATTTTTACCTACTTTTGCAATACTTTTAATCACCAATTCACTTGATATGTTCACCTGACAAATCTGTATTAAAAAAATAAATAAATAAAGTGAACTTGCTTACGGGGCATTATAAATGACCATGTCAATCAGTCGTCGACAATTTGAGTAAGCCATGATATTTTCTTTTTTTTTTTTAAATTACACTTATCAAAATTTACCAAAACTCCTAATTTTAAGGATATAAAAATTCTTACTTTAGGATAATTATCACTCAACATATATGTAATATGTTTAGTGATACGTGAAAAAGGAGCTAGGTTAAATTTTCCTCATATATGTAATATGTTTAGTTTTGAATAATTGATGGTTTGCCAAATTTTTTTTTATTTCTCTCAACTCTTTTAAAGTAAGACACGAAAAAAAAAAAGAAAAAAAAAAAGACAATCCTTTCGAAGTAGTTATGAATTAATCTATGCATTCATATTTTATATTTTATAATTATAATTTTGCTCAAAAGATATAGTATTTTATTATTTACTCAAATTTGATTATTTCAATCCAATATGAAAAGCTAGAAACATAAAATGAAAACATAAACTACAAAAAAATGAAAAATAAATTAATTAAATTTTAAATATTTGATTCCCACAATTTTTTTCATTTGTACTATATGTTAATTTTATATAATTTCCCTTAGTTATTTTTAACTTAATCAAATTTAAGATTTACAATTAGGATCATACTAACTGTATTTAAAGTTGATATTTTTTTTCTAAGATAATGTCAATTTCACCAAAAAAGAAAAAAGAAAAAAGAAAAAAAATTATTAGAAGATTATCATATCTTATCATGGGCAACATATTAGTGGGTCTTGGAATATGATGAATAGAGATATGAAGGTCCTAATGAATGACTTTAAATGAATATGGATATACTTAGCAGATAGTTTTAAGATTATGATGCATATATTTCAATAAATAAATTAACTTGAAATTTTTTTAATTTCAAACGGCACTGCGTTGCACACGCATCGCGTGTGCGCGGTGGCTAGTTAATATCAAAATTGCAGACCGTCTTATATTTGTGGAGAAATGTTCTTCCTCGTATATGCTATTTTTGTGAAAGTTCACATGAGTTCGATAAGTAATTACCATATAGGTATTTTAAAAAATTGACTGTTATAGTAGTCTTATTAGATATATACTATATGCATATGTATGCCATACATACTAAAATTACATTGATTCAGTGGTCGATTTCTTAGATATGTCATTGAAAAAAATTATGACAGTTTTCAATTGTTAGAATTTTTCACTGTCTGTATTTTGATATGTTGATATCGGATCACTGTGATTTTTGGCATACGTGACATTCATAGTAAGAATATCTAATTCAAATTTGATAATGATAACACTAAATGGTAGTTCATTGGATATGCTCTAAGAACTTCTGTATTCCAGTCGGTTGGATGGTGCAGTAGTCATAGTAAATTGTTTTGAATTCTGTAATAAAATTAAATTTTATATTAATATTAAAAAAATTTAGAACTTGTTATACCATAAATAAATGTTGGGCCATATTAAAAATGGGTTGGACAAATTCTAAGTGGGTTCATTAATTGAGCCACAAAGAGTTTATTTCCAGCAAGTCCAGATTAGCCAAAGTCCAATCCAAGAAAAAGTTAGCAACAGATTTTGACTTAGTTAAAATTGGAGTTAGAGAGAGAAGTTAAAGATGAGTGGTCCCTATTTTTATGAGACTTATTGCATAAGATTACCAACACCTCTAAGTGAAGACAAAGTCCAGCAAATTAGTTTTAAGTCCAGCAAACATCAAGTCCATCAAAGAGCAGCAAAGTCCAAATACGGATGAAGGACTAGAGTTCTAAATCAGCAAAGTCGTAACAAGTGCTTAGACCAGGTGAACACCAGATTAGCATCAGACGAGCACCAAATCAGCAAAAGATTAAGAGGAGAAGTCCAGCAAATAAGTTATTGGACTGAGTCAAAGGAGGTAACAACTATCTCTTGTTTTTAAGGGAAGTGGTGTTCACCATAAAAATTTCAATGGACCTTAGCCGTGAGCACTTCTGCCTGGTAGCTATCATGCGGGCGTGCCAACTACAATCAAGGCAGTTGCAGGTTCTGAAGTCTTTGAGTGCAAAGACGTGTAAATTTAAGAGATGCAGTGATAATCACTTTTAAACAACCTAAGATGAGATAGGATGTTGGCAAAATTTTCATATAATAAGTGATTTTGTCAAAAGCTAAGAAGTCCCAACTTTTGCCACAATTAGTTTTAGTATATAAATTTTAATACATAAAGACATAATTTGAACATAATTTTAAAGAATTGTGTGAAGAGATAGTTATTCAAAAGTGATTTTAGAAAAAGTTAATATAAACAGACCTTTAGTCTTTTTGAGAAATAGAAGATTGTTAAATTGAAAGTGGAGGAAAGATTTTGATAAATGAGCTAGTTAACAAATTTGTACAGGGAAAGGAAGTAACATTTCGAGGTAAAAGATGTTTAATATATATGTATATATAATTAGCTAACAAATTTTGTTAGCCCTATGGCTTCAATCCAATATTGGTAAATGGTTTATCCACACTTTGTTGAATGATTTTGATGATAACAAACATTGTATTGTGTTTGTGCATATAAACACCTTGTTGAACATTATGATATATGTCAAACCTTTTAATGGATTTTTGGCTAACTCTCTTGATTGATTAAAATGGCTATATCCCATGTTTCTTGTATATCCTTCATATTATATTCATGTCTATAAGAAACAGGATTTAAGCCTTCAATGATGAAGATTCAATATTGCTTGATGCACCCATATGTTCCCTATGAGAATTTGAATAGTCATACATTCACTAAGGACCTTGAAGAAAGCTATTTAAGATGAAGTCTTGCTCGAGCCAAAGATGAAGCCAATCACAAGCCTATCAAGCCTAGCACAAGATTTGAAGAACTTTCATGAAGACCTTGTTTTATCTTGTGTAAGCCTTTTAGGAATACTTATGTAAATCTCTCAATTAGGATTAAACTATGTTGGCTTAATTGACTATGACCTTTTAGACCTTTGTTCTTAACTTGGAAAAATTAGTTTGATTGGTCAAAAATGTTTTTAAATCATAGTGGGCTATTTCTAATTCAAATTGTAGCTTAAAGTTCATGAAAATTGACTTATGGCCTAGCCTAGTCAACTAACCCTCTATGAATAGTCGACTAATATCATGACAGTAAGCATGTTTTCATAAACACATAAGCTAGTCGACTAACCCCTGGTTACTAGTAGACTAATCGAGCCCGGAATTTCAAAAACTGTATTTTTCACTACTCTAGTCGACTAACCTCTTGGTGCCAGTCTATTAATCGATGTCTGATTCTTTTCAAAGTGTATTTACATGCTTTAGTCGACTAACCTTTTAGTACCAGTCGACTAAGCTTTGCTCTGCAGCAAATAACGGCTAGTTTTTGCAAACCAAACAGCTACATTCTTCTCTCTAACAGCCATATTTGCAAGAGAGCTTATAAATACCATTTGATTGAGTCTTGGATGATAAGAGAATCATATTGTATCATATTGAAACACACTCGTACTCAAATTAATCCTTATTCATCATATTTGTGTGATTCAATTCAAAAGATATTTCTCTCCTAAGCCAATACTAGTTCATATCCTTGAGAGATATTAGTGAGAGCAAATTTGTACTCATCTACTCTTGAAGAAGTTATTCTTTGTACACATTATTCATCTTGTATTATTTGTGAGAATTAAGGGTTTTATGAATCCCTTGTAAGAGAGAATCTACCACCTTGAAAGTAGATTGTGGGTGAGTTTCTTCCATCTTTGAAAGAAGACTATTGTAGAGGTTTTTCCATCTTGAAGGAGTGATCCTTAGTGGATTGTGGAATCCTCAAGATGGAGCTCTTGAGGCGTGGATGTAGACGGAGATCGAACCACATTAAAATCCTTGTATTTGATTCTCTCTAACTCTATCTCTTGCATTTAAATTTATTTACTTGTTATATAAATTGTTGAGTTGTGATTCTTTCTCATATTCTTTTCATATCCAATTAATTTTGTTAACTTGTTTATTTTCTGCCAAATTTAATTGAATCAAATTTTTAATTGGTAATTATTTTTATAAAGTTTGTAATATTATATTCACCCCCCTGTAGAGTATATTTTGGGCCAATAAATTTCAATTATCAATACATTTAAATTGAATTTTAAATAACAAGAATAAAAATTAGGTGGGCTACAATAGTAAAAAAAAAAAAAAGGAGCAAAATTAAAATTTAACAGGGGGCTAGTTTCTAATTATTATAAAATATATACTCTCCATGTGGCTTCGCCCATGCATATGAGTCTAGAACCTTGTTGAGCTGGAGCAACTTTGGCTTGTGTACTGCCTATATAAGGATATAAGGTAGGGATGTCAATGGAATGGGTTAAACGGGTAATCCATCTTGCTTCACTCCTATTGGGAAGGATTTGGGAAAGTGATTTGAAAATTCTATAGAATTGGGACGAAAATGGGATATGCCCGCCCCGCCCGCCCGCCCGCCCGCTTGCCCAGAATATATATAGCTATACTTCAAAATCTTTTTCGTTTATTCACAATATTTATTGTTTTAAGATTTTTTTTCCTTTCTATTTTTTCCATTCTTTTCACTATGTTAGTGTGTATAAATATATATATTTCAACTACAAATACTTGTAATTTAGATTGAAATTAAATTTGTTGAGATTATGGTTAGGGTTCGTTAAATAAATAAATAAAAATATTGAAGCAAAATTTTTTAAAAATTATTTTCTCAAACTCGACAAGAAACCTGCCCTGCCTTGCATAATTCTCATCCAGCTCCGCCTCATTTTAAGTTGTGATTTGGATGAGTTTAGGAAAATGTTTTCATTCATGGAACAAGATTAGAAAAGGAAAAACCCGCATTGCCCCGCCCTGTTGACATCCATAATACAAGGTGGGATCTATACATTTGACATTTGACATTTTACAGATACATATCTGCTTATTCCAATCCATAAAGAAAACTTAAGGACATAAGAAATCTAAGAACATGAGCTTTGGTTCAATAATTTATTTCTCTCCTTTTAAGGGATGAGGTTTAGGGTTTCATGAGGTTCTTGGCCAATTTGTGATATATATTGTTTGGAAAAAAAAAATCTATAAATTTCGTTAAAAGTACTCCTTTCAGACGGAGCTAAAACTAACTGAAGTCATCATTTTTTGCCCAATTTTATTCCAAACTTCCCTCTAAGTTTTTGTTTCAAACTACTAATCCGTTTCCAATGATTTTTATCTCTAAAAATCCATTAATTTAAGCTCTACAACATGTCCAAAACCCATTAATTTTAAAGCATATTGTGATTTATTATAAATTTTTGTTTCAAAACCTTAAATAAAACACAATAAATAAATGGGTTCGCTAAAAATCATGAAAATGCACCAAAATTTTTTATATCTCATGTATATTCTTAGAAAAATAGAATCATGCTTCAATTTTAACAAATAACATATCAAATGAAAGGTTATCAAAAAAAAAAAGAAAAGAATCATTGACGATCCAGTTGCCTAAATGGTCCCTAATGCTGCAGGCTAGGTACGTATGACCAATGTTCTGCTGTAATGCTGCAAGTTGAATCTAACATTTGCTTGACAAGGCATATAAATAAAATATTGACATTCTCGTTATAAGCAAAAAAAAAAAAAAGGTAAGTCCTGTACTCTATGGTTTAATGGATTTTTAATTTTTTAATTTTTTTAGCAAAGTAACTCTGACTTTTTATTTTTCTTTTTCTTTTTTACCAAACGATAAAACCTACCCATATCCCTAAATTTCAATACTAAAAAATAGGTATCGGTGTATTTTCACTTTCACGTACTTGAACCCAAAATCTCTGATACATATCGCAAGATTTCAAAGCCATTAGCAAGTCACTGGACTTTTGACACCTACTAATTTCCAGACACAACAAGACCACCATTCACTCCACATAATTAACTTTTTAAGATTTCATTATATATTTCTTGAAGAAAAATGCGAATTGGATCAAATTTTAAATCAAAATTTTTAAACTGAATGATGTGTCCGTAAGATATCTCATTTACATTTGTGCATTTTTAAAATGCACAAAAATCAAGATTGTATTATTCTGATATATCATTTGGTTTAAAAAATTTGATCTATAGATTTGATCCATTGACATTATTATTATTATTATTTTAATCCTATGATTCCATATAACCCATCAAATCTATAAGATATCTTGTACAAGATATCATAATTAGCCACTGATAATTATCATGCCTATACTTAATAGTTAATTGTATTTAAATCATTAAAACCATTAGGGACTAAAATTACTGTCACTATAATTTTTAGATTTAGCGATGGAAATTACCGTGGCTATAGTTAATAATATTTTATAAACTAAAATCATTAGTGACAGAAATTACAGTCGTTATAATCATTAGATTTAGCTATAGTAATTATAGTCACTAAAAAGTAAATTGTGATGGAACTATTAAATAAGTAGAACCATTAGGGACCGATATTACTGTCACTATAATTTTTAGATTTAGCGATGGAAATTACCATGGCTATAGTTGATAATATTTTAAAAACTAAAATTATTAGGGACAGAAATTACAGTCGTTATAATCATTAGATTTAGCGACAGTAATTATAGTCACTAAAAAGTAAATTGCGACGGAACATATAGTGAGGGATAATTTTTTCAACATTAAAGTAAAAAAAATAGAGTTTTGGCAATGGAAACTTAGCGATGGAAATATTATTGTCCCTAAAAATATGTTTCAACGACACTTTTAGCTTCCATCCCTAAATTACCGTGGCTAAAAATCAGTTTTCTTGTAGTGTGTCTTAAGGTTAATGGGACTACTTATCATACGGTCTTGTAATTATTGCACATGCTTGTCATATATAAGTAGGTCAGGCTATTATTTGTATGGCAGTAGTTGCTTTTGCAATTATTTGATTGTGCTAATGGTCACATATATTGCATTATTAGTACGGCTAGCTATTCTATAAATGTGGTTCTCAAAAATCTTAATTTATTTCAACTGCAGAATCTGCCTAGCACAAAAGCCAAGACTCATTTATTATTTTTCAAATGGACAGGGTAGGGCTGAATCTAAAGTCCTCAAGCAATTTCATCATTTTTTCAACTATTTTTTAGCAGGTTGTAAAAGATAGAATTTTGGGTGTGGGTATGAATTTCCGTCACTATGCGAGTCCATGTCTTACTGGTGTATGTGTTGAGGAGCCTGTGCACATATCTGGAATTTGCCTCTCGGTTCTACTCTGATTAAATGGCATTAGGTATCGATTCCGAAGTCGTAAGAGAACAGACCAAAAGAATTTATTCTCGTATCCAAAAAAAAAAAAAAAAAAAAAGAGAGAATTGTTTTTACCTAGATTAATATCTAAACCTCACATTAAGCATTGATTACGGTCATTTTTACTGCCTCTCTTATATAGGGTTTAGAATTTATGTAAGTTTCATTCACTTAGGTGAAAATTTTAGAAAGGAAGGCGATGAATGAGATCGTCAAGCACTCATTTAAGGAAGGCGATAAAATTTTGTTATTAAAGTTATCTAGAACTTGATAAGGGAATTTTGATAGTGAACTTTGGTTCTCAATGATCATTTTGCCCAAAATAGGAAGACTAATGTCCATCGAGGAGAGCTTCTCTCCAATTATATATGTGTCGAATTCTAACTCATTACATGTAATTTTTTTTATTACAATAATTGTATTATTACTATATATATACTAGTGCACCATATATGTTGCCTACTTGTAAGCAAAAAAAATTGTGAGAAATAAAAAATTTAAAAGTATGGTATAAAATTCATCCAAGAAAAATGAAAAAGAAAAAAGAAAGACAAATCAGGAGAACACTTAAAAAGTTAAAATTATTAGAAAAGAAAATCGTACCATTGGATAAAATACTAATCTTATGAATGTCGTACCAGTCAAAAATCACAATAATCAAACGGTCAGTTTTAAAAAATTGACTGCAAAATTGTGACATTTCGAATAACTACAAGAACAGTTTTTGCACTCAGATTTTTCAAAGACTGACTATTACATCACTGTCATTTTTTACAAATATGACATCCAGAAGATGAATATTTGATCCAATAATCGATTTTTCAAAATGTATTCTGAAATTGACTCTACAAAAGTACAGAATGTCAAAATATACTAGAATGAAAGTTTGTTGGTAAAATTTTGCAGCTCCCATCAAAAAAGTAGAGCGCGGCTAAATATATAGTGAAGGAAGCATTATTGGTGGATGGACGTGGGAGGGCTAGCTGTCACTTTTAGGGGTCCATGCTGATGTCTACTTTTGCATCCCGTGGTCTTCGTGGCCAAGAGATCTCATACTTTTATGTTTGGAAACGTTACTAATACCAAAATTGGACTCGTCTTATACTTGTAGAGAAATGTTCTCAGTTAGATATTCTATTTTTGTGAAAGTCAGCATGATGTCGATAAGTAATTGTCATATACGTATTTTTAAAAATTGACCGTCAGTTGGATTAAATATTTTTCTAATGTATGCAATGCATGCCAAAAATAACGGTGATCTAACAGTCAGTTTTGAAAATATAGACTGTAAAAAACTGTGACCATTAGATATTATCATAAGTTTTTATAGTCTGTATTTTAAAAACCGACTGTCAAATCACCGTAATTTTTGGAATACACGTCATAAATAAAAAGAATATTCAATCCAACGGCCGATTTTTTCAAAATATCTATCTTACATGGGCTAAAAAGCCAAGTCCTCACATAACCTAATGTGAGGACGTCCTCATAAGAAAATGACTATTAAATATATATATATATATATATATATATATATATATATATATATATATAATCTGAATTTTGAAAAATTCAGATTATAGGTAGTTTTCATTCTCTCTCTGGTTTTTGTTTTTCTTGGATGTACCGAGAACATATGAAAATATAATAGAAATAAGATTATATATATAAATACAATCCTAATCAACAAAGGATTTTTTTTTTTTAATTTTCCAAACAACAAAGGGTCTAAATCATCACCAATTGAGCCTTATATTATGTGTCCCATCTCTCTCTCTCTCTCTCTTCTCTCTCTCTCTCTCTCTCTCTCTCTGTGTCATGGCTCCAGCTTCCACAATTAAGGTAATTGAACATTGCCAAATTTCTCCACCACCATGTTCAGCACCATCACCAACATCTCTTCCTCTAACCTTCTTTGACATACCATGGCTTCTCTTCTCTCCAAGCCAACCTCTTTTCTTCTACCAATTCCCTCATTCCACCACTCATCAATATTTCACATCCACTCTTCTCCCAAACCTAAAAAACTCCCTCTCTCTCACTCTCCAACACTTCTACCCTTTCGCCGGAACCCTAACCTCACCGCCAGCACCCACCGGAAAACTCCACATCGTTTACGCCGACGGAAACTCGGTACCATTAACTATAGCCGAGTCCGATGCCGATTTCGACAATCTTTGCAAAGATTACCCTAGAGATATCAAGGAGTTTTACTCACTTGTCCCCCAAATGCCATCTTGTTTTTCAAGAACTGAGGGTACAAAAGGATCACTTGGGCCTCTGTTAGCTGTCCAGATTACTGTTTTTGGTAATATTGGAATTTGTATTGGGCTTGCATATCACCAAGTGGTGGCTGATAAGAGGACTTTTAATAATTTTATTAAGACATGGGCTTTAATATGCAGATCTGGAGAGGGAAATTATTCAAAAGACTTGATTAAATCACTGCTTCCAGTTTATGAAAGAAGTGTGATTATTGACACAAATGGGCTTGCCGGACTTCTTTTAAAGGAGTGGTGGACACAAAAGTACTGTTACAAACAAGTCGTCGCCGGAATCAATAATCACACAGCTCCGGCGGATCATATGGTTTGTTAGAATTTTATTTTAAATATTTATTTAGTTATATATATGATTTGATTTATGGGATTTATATATTTGACATGGGGACTTATTTTTGTAGTATCTCCTCACCATTATCTTTATTTTTATACCATTTATTTTGAGTTTTATTATAATTTTTTTTTTTTTTCTGGCTGTTTATGACTATTGAAAGGTCATTATTATTTCTTCATTTTATTTGTTATGTATATATATAGCTCCTTTTTTTTTTTTTTTTTTTTTAGGAGAATTTAAAAAAATAAAGTATGGGGTGACGCCACTTGTTACTGGAAGAAACGGTGCACTTCATGAAAATGGGAGCATTCAATTGGATCACACCGGCTACGTGGAACCGTACATAGACTATTTTAGAAGATGCTAATGAAAAGTCCCCATATATATCTTATTATATATAAAGTTATAATCTAATCAGGTATATCATATTCACACTTAAGTTAGCTAAGCACTTAAGACCGTTGGATCATCTCGTCACTTAAAAAACCCTCTATCTATGAGATGATCTAATACCCTTAAGTGTTTAGCTGTCAACTTAAATCTAAGTAAGATATCCAATATATATATATATATATATATATTACATTTTATGGGTTGAAAGAATTAGGAGAGAAGACAATGTAAAGAGAATACACATACAAAACAATACACATTGCACGTTTTGTCTTTCATTTTTTCTTCATAGAATTCTTATGTTTTATAAGATGTAAATTTGATTTTTGAGTATTTGAGTTATTCTGCACTCAAGTTTCTTGGAGGATCACTGTATCTTGAAAGCAGAACGCCATTTAGCCCAGTCCAGAAGGAGACTTAGCTTTTCCAAGGAGTCTCTCGATCCATAAATTTTCCTTAATTAACTCCATTATATTCTTATTATATGATCTGATAATGATCATTATAATTTATGTGTGAATATTATTATTGTAAAATTAACCCAATAATTGTTTTCAACAGGTTAGAGCCACATTTGTGGTGAGTCCAACTAACATGGATTTGATCAAACAATGGATTATTACACAATGCAAGAAGAAAAATACATCCCCACCACTAGTTTTATCGGCATACGTCTTAGCTTGCTCATTTGTATGGGTTTGTTTGATTAAAGCTCAAGCAGAATTGATCGGAGAAACTACTAATACAGAGGAGGCCAGTTTATTTGGTTTTGTCGCCGGCGGCATTACCCGCTTGGGTTTTCAGGTGCCGGCGACGTATTTCGGGAATTGTATTGCTTTTGGACATTGCGTGGTGATGAGAAATGATTTAGTGGGAGAAAATGGTATTGTGGCTGCTGCTGAAGCAATTGGAAGTACAATTAAGAAGCTGGATAGAGCAGTCTTGGGAGAAGCAGAGAAATGGATTGAGGAATTGAAAGAGGTAATTGGGTCGGAGCTCCATGTTTTGGTTTCCGGGTCACCAAAAGTGGATCTTTATGAGACTGATTTTGGGTGGGGAAAGCCAAAGAAAATAGAGGATGTTTCAATTGATAAAATGGGAGCTATTTCTCTTACTGAGAGTAGGGAAATGAAAGGTGGCATTGAAGTTGGCTTAGTTCTATCTAAGCCTAAAATGGATTCTTTTACTTCTCTCTTCATTGAAGGTCTCAAGGTTCTTTCATGATCTTCTATATCCCTCTCAATTTTTATTTTTTATTTTTGTTTTATTTTATTTTATTTGTTGTGGACTTGTGGGTGCTGCTGCAATTGCCAAAAAAAAAAAAATACAAAAATAGATTACTTTCATTTATTTCTTTCTCAAAAAGATTAAGAGACCTTGATGCATGCGAGGTAGCTAGGCGGGATTGGCAATCTAACGGTTGAGGAGCTGCCAATCCCACCTATGTGACGTGCATACTTTGGCCTGATTTGCCCCTTATCTTTATGGAATAAGAGCAAATTCACTATTATTGTAAAGTTCTATTACAAAAAATAAAAATAACGATTAAATCTGCATTTAAACATTTTTCTATTCGAGTGAAAGAGGTAGTATGAAAATGACCACAAAAGTTGTCGTGCAAATAATATAAAAATATATTGCTTTTGTTTTATTTATTTGAAAGTATATTATGTTACAAATAATTGAAAATGCGAGAAAGTTTGCTTTTTGAAAAATATCTTTCAAAGACAGAATGAGAAAAAGATATGACATAGCTACCATGTGCACATTGGAGTAGCTACGTAGCTAGCTACTCCAATTATGCATATAGGTTCCACATCAATTATATTTTACTTTATTTTTATTGTTTTATAGTACTTTTGTCATGGACTAAGATATTTTATTTCTTCAAAAGGCTTGGTCTTTTTAAAGCCACTTGTCCACTGTTTTCTTTCTTTGGTTAATATCATTATAACAATTCAAGTTTGGTTCTTTACTCTCAAAATAGGTTTTTGTTTTTCAAATCATTGAAAAAACAAAAATACAATACGAGAGCAAGTTTGGGAATGTCATTTGAGATTTTTTTATAAAAAAATTTTACAATATTATGGCCTGTTTACTTCGTGAAAATTTTCCCAATTTTCATTTTTCATTTTCAATAAAAACAAAAAACGGCCTAAAAAACGCGTTTACTTGTAAAAAATGAAAACTATTTTCAAAAAAAATGAATTCAGTTTTTAAGAAAATGTGTAAATATCAAAAAGTCATTTTTTGTATTTTCACGAAAACTGAAAATAAGGATTATATCGTGGCAATGTTTATAATCAAGTTTAATTTGATTGACAATATGGACGTTCAATTAAAAGAAATATTAGAGACATTTTGTGATCAAATTTCAATAATTATAAAAATATTACTATTCCAATCTAATTTTTCAACTTTTATTTTAAAAAGTAGAATTTGGCCATAAGTCCCAAATAAAAAACGGATATTTGGCCAAAAATCATATTTCAAAATTATTTATTAGTTAAAGTCCACCTATACCTTTTTTTCTTCCTAAAAACTTATTTAAAAAAATCTTATTGCCTAAAGTCCTTTTTTATCAAAAATATATATATTTTTTTTAAACAGAATAGCCCCCTCTACCTCACGTTCATCTTCTCTTCTTTTTTTTTCTCTCTCCTCCTCATCCCTGAGATGAAACAATTGCGGCAAGAAATTAACCCCTAACATTTTGAATCCCATCCAAACAAGCAAACAGCTCTCAGCAGCCTCGATCCCTCCTCCAATCGGTAACTAGAACTGTGTGTGTGTGTGTGTGTGAGAGAGAGAGAGAGAGAGAGAGAGAGAGAAAACTCTAATCATGCCAAACGAATCGAAAACCAGCTAGAACCTTGGGGAGATCATTGGAGGACGCCGACGTGAAGTATTTCTTACCGGACAAGTATTTATATGTAGCAAATCTCAGCACCTGTATTTATATATAGCAAATTTCTGAACTTTACAAGCCAAAAGCAAAGAGACTTCTGACACAACACAAAAAGAATAACTTTATTTCAAATTTTCTTCTTGGAGTCTATTTTCGTTCAAGCTTTCTGTTTGGTTCAATTTTTCTTGGAATCTTAAAGGAAATGGCGTTGAGTAGACGGCTGGAGATGGAAAGGCAGCATGAGAGCCAGGTGCCTTAGCTATTACTTTACTGAATCGGAACCTACGGTCAGTAGGGAGAAGTGGATGGATGCTTCTGATTATCGCTGGAGATGCTCACCGAACCACCGATGGAAGGTCGAATCATAATCCGTATCTAATAGAGAATCCAATATCGTCGGAAAGAAGAGTTTGAACTTTGTATATATGTGCGTTGGCACTAGCTCCTGCTCACACCTACAAGTTTCAACTGTAAAAAGTTTTTTTAAATATTTTTTTGTTTGGTTGCTTGGAAAATGTAGGAAAAAGATTTTTTTTTGGGTGTAGTGACTCATGTTTTCCGGCATAATGACCAGTATTTTTGACGTAGCGAACTTCGAGGTCTGGCATAGTGAACTGAATTTCCAGCGTAGGAACTCGAGGTTCCGGGCATAGTGAACTCTGAGGCGTGACGTAGTGAACTCGAGGGTTGGGGGTGTAGGTGGCGATGAAGGTTGTTAGGAAGAATGAAAATTTTTATCCAATTCATGCCAAAAGGGCTTTTGGGAAGAAAAATCTGTTGAGAAGACTTTTGGCATGAAAATCTTCTAAATAAGAACCTTTAGCCAAATTCCCCATAACAAAAGTTTCATGTGAAAAGTCCTTCAGATATATTTTTTTTCCATTCATAAGGTCATATTTAAAAATTGTTTCGTGTGAAATGTCCTAATCATTTAAAAATATTTTTCAAAAATGTGAAATTAGCCTTGGATGTATTTTCACTATCCTTGGGTCCACTATATTTTTTTTTGGATTTTCACTAATTTTTTTCGATTTGCGCTACTACTTGTTTTTATTATTATTATTTTTTGCATTTTCAGTGTGCTTTTTGTGTTTTCACTACAATTTTGTATTTTTTTTCACAGCTTTTTTTTTTTTTTTTTTTTGGGTTTTTCGTTATGCTTTTCTTTTCTTTTTTTCGTTATGGTTTTTTGCCTTTGTGTTTTCACAGTGAAAAGAAAAAAAGAGAAGAAAAAGAAGAAGAAGAAATCGCGGGTCTCACTCACGTGAGTGAGAGAGATGTGACAGTGAAAAGTCCATCTTTTCTGTTTCTTTAGTGATTTTTTTCTCACTTAGATTTCAGGGGGAAAAAAAAAAAAATTCTCCACTTTTGATAAGAGAGAGATTAGTTAGGGATGGCAGTTCCTGTGTAGAACCTCATTCATACTCAACTCCCTTGCCATCAGACAATTTTTTTTTATTAAAAAAAGCCTCCATTGTCGTGGCAGGGCCCTCTCACTTCCATCTCTATCTTTGTTTCATCATTTGTCCATATTCACACCGCAATTATGGACCTTCAAGCAGCTGTTTGTACGTAACGTGGTCCTATTTTACCTTTCATTAGCTGAATCTTACCTACAAAACACCCATTTGAAAAAAAAATTACAGGATTTGATTGAATATAAGAATTACAGGATTTGATTGAATCATCTAAATTAATTAAATACAATATTAAAAAAGCCAGAGATGCAAGTAGAAGATGCATCCGATACAATATTGCATAAGGTGATCCGTCGGTAGTGCAAGTTACAAAATAAATTTTGAAAAATCGATTGAAAAATTAGATACTCCTCTTATATTATATTATATTTGCAAAAAAAATAAAAAAAACTCATTATAAAAAATTATGACTTTTTTGTTCTTCAAAATATCATTATTTTTTCACTATCGATTTTTTCCAGAAACTGATCATTGGATTGTCTATTGTGATTTTTGACAGACATGACATACATAAAAGGGATATCTTATCCAACAGTCGATTTTTCAAAATCTATTTTACAGCTGATGTACCCTACAATAATTACTTTATGCAATTTCTGCGCCAGATGCACCTTATACCAGCATCGATCTCTGCTTATCCTTATACATGGATTGATAGGATGTCGATCCTATATGAGATCTGGAATATAATCAATCCGTACAAGCATTAGTATAAATTTTGAAAAGTTTTACAGTACCCTACTCCAATTATGCGTATGGGTTCCACATTAAATATATTTTATTATATTTTTATTGTTTTATAGTACTTTTGTCATGGACTAAGATATTTTATTTCTTCAAAAGGTTTGGTCTTTTTATAGCCACTTGTCCTTTGTTTTCTTTCTTTGATTAAGATCCGTGTAACATGTTTGGTTCTTTACTATCAAAATAGGTTTCTGTTCTTTAAATCATTGAAAAAACAAAAATAAAATGTGAGAGCAAGTTTGGAACTAATGTGATTTTAGATTATGTTATAAAAAAAATTACAATATTATTTAGTAGTTCACTAACTTCTAATTAAGTCATTTTAAACAATGTCACATGATTTCTATTGATTAACAAGATGGACGTACAATTGAAAGAAATATTAGAGACATTTTGTGATCAAATTTCAATAATTAAAAAAATAGTATTCTCTTCCAATCTAATTTTTTAACTTCTATTTTTAAAAAGGCGAATTTGGCCATAATTTCAAAATAAAAATATGTTTCATGCGAAAGGTCATGCATATATATATATATATATATATATATATATATATATATATTCCTTCGTAAGGTCCTATTTAAAAATTGTTTCATGCGAAATTAATGTTCTAATCTTTTAAAAATATTTTTCAAAATTGTGGAACTATCCATGGATGTATTTTCACATTCCTTGGGTTCACTATATTTTTTTTTGGATTTTCACTGTTGCATTTTGGATTTTCAATTCGTTACTCTTTTTTTTTTTTTTTGGGTTTTTAATTTTTTTTTTTTTTTTTTAATAATTTTTTTTTTTTTTTTTACTGTGTTTTTTTGTCTTTTCACTACCTTTTTTTTTTTTATTGCATTTTTTTTGGTATTTTTATTGCGTCTTTGAGTGTTTTCATAGTGAAAAAAAAAAATCGCAGGTCTCAGGCGCACACATGAGAGAGAGATAGAGAGAGAGAGAGAGAGAGACAGAAATTATATAATTACAAAAATTTTTTGTTGTTTTTTTTTAATTTATTTTTAAGGGAAAAAAAAAAAAAAAAAACCTTCTCCACTTTTGATAAGAGAGAGAGATTAGTTAGGGATGGCAGTTCCTGTGTAGGACCTCATTCATAGTGAAGATGTAATCTCAACTCCATTGCCATCAGACAAATTTTTTTTTTTTTTATAAAAAGAACCCTCCATTGTCGTGGCAGGGCCCTCTCACTTCCATATCCCTCTTTGTTTCATCATTTGGCCCCCAATGCTGTTGAGAAATTTTTTTAAAGATGGAAAGGATCCAGGCCATGGGATACTCGAAGATCATTTATATCTCATTGCTTTGCTCATGAACCTCCACAAAATTCATTTTGATTGATCCTTGTGCATCTTAATTCGAAGGGTTAAAAATAAGATGAGATGAGAGTAGATACTCGTTTTCTTGGCTCATGCACCACTGATCCATCTTCTCTCTCAAGATGGAAATTATCGTATGGCTCAGTATCACAGTTGTTAATTACTTTTGGAACAGCAGCTTCACCCGCTACCACATCTCTCTTTGTTTTGTCATCTGCTTCCCAGAATTATCTTTTCAAGATATGCAAAGGATCCAAGGACACTTAAAGATCATTTATATCATCTAGGATCTTTGAGATCGACTTGCTGTAGATTGGTACAAGACATTACATACATAAAAAGAGTATCTAATCTAACTGTCGATTTTTCAAAATTTATTTTATAACTAACCCTACAATGATAACTTTATGCAACTTTTGCGCGAGATGCACCTTATACCAGCATCTCTGCTTAAAAATCTATCCTTATACATGAATTGCTTGGATGTAGATCCAATATGAGATCTCGAATATAATCAATTCGTACAAGACATTAGTATAAATTTTGAAAAGTTGTAAAAAAATGCATGCCATATTGGCGTATATATAAATTGTTAAAGGTTAAACCCCCAATATTGTTTTAAATTGACAGTAATAAATAGTCTTTTAAGAACATGAGTTTTTGTTCAGTATTTCATGTCTTTCTCTTTTTGGAATGAGATTCTGGATTTTATTCTTTATTAATGAGAACCTGACCCACTTTCCCATGTACGTCACTCGGAAAAAAAAAAAACCCCAATGCTTTAAAATCAGGCCATATTTTAACCTAGATTAGATTAACGTATAATTTGGTGTGGCCGTCTATTTGGCGAAAAAAAATATCCCACAATCAATTAATTGGGCAGAATTAACAAGTAGAGAATAGAGATGCCTTCATAGCCAAACACTTGGTGTGGTGTCGGCCAAAGAAATTCTGATGGTAGGCCTTTTGTAGGCTTTGGTCAATAATTGCCCAAAACGCTCAGATTTCCTTACAATCAATTTGCATGTTTAATCTAGTTAATATTGCTGATAACAATCTCTATTATAATCAAATCGAACCGGACTGTTTTTAAAATCAGTTCTGGTCGGTTTTTAAGGGGCTGAACCTGTATAAAACTTTAGTCCATATAGGGGTTGTTTGGCAAACTTAAAAATCCAGCAGCTAAGGATACGCTTTACTGATATTTATTTAGCACTGTTTGGAAAGTGCGTTTTTTCTGCAAATCAATTCAATCATGTCCAGAAAATATGGCATAAATACAATTTTTTTCAAATCAGTTAAAAATAAATTTACATAAAAATCATATAACAGAAAGAGATTAAAACTAGATCCAGTTTTTAAAGTGCCCAAACAGCCATTAGAACTTATTTACAACCGCGCGTTACGGTCTGATTTTCCGGCTCAGCCCAGTAGAACACGGACTCGCGTGCTTTCCGCTACACGCGTAAATTAGTTCAACCAACAGTTGACACGTAACTCAAGAAGCCTCCAAAAATCTTTGCCGCCTTCGTTTCCTTCATGGACTCAAGCTCCACGTGGCAACAATTAGTATCACAATTAGTCCACGTTTGTTGTGGGACCCACGCGCTCTTCTCTTCTTTGAGTTCTTTCCACTATAAATATCCCAACCTTCCTCGTATTATTACAATTCACAAGAGCCACTGCAACTCTTAAAACCCTACTCTCTCTACTACTACACTTTCTCTCTCTAGTTCTTGATCGATCTGCAATGGCGCAAGTGAGCACATTCAAAGCTGCAGTCATTGTATTCCTCGTTGCGATCTTTTCCGCTGCTGTTTCGACCGTATCAGCTCAAGATTTCGAGATGTCACCTGCTCCGACGCCGGAAGCAGGATCGGCTTATTCTCCGGCCATCTCCGATGCTGTTATATGTTCTTCACTGGTGTTGTCGGTGCTAGCTTTCTTGAAGCATTAGACATTTTGACTGGTGCCGACATTATATATACACTTATGGTTGGCTTAATTATTATTTGTATCCGTTTTGACAATTGAATAATACATAGATGATTGTTTTTGCTGATATCTCATCGATCTTACGTGTTTGAATATGAATGAATGAGCAAAGCATCAAGGTAGGAGACTCATATCAAGCGTACGCCTAGAAGCTAGGGCTTATGCTTTAGGTGTACCTTTTACACCATAGCCTCCGAGGAGTACTCACAATAGGATTTTTTTTTTTTGGATAATTCTCACAATAGGATTTTGGCTAAATGTATAATGCTTGGGTGCTGGGACTTGCCTTTTATGCTCTAGCCTCAAGGGTGTACGTCTGCAGGAGTTTTAACTATTTTTTATTATATATATATATATATATATATATATATATATATATATATATTATTTTAAATTTATTAATCCTAAAATTATACTTACCAATCATACTTACCATAATTAAATATTAAGAGTTTGTTTGGATAAGCTTATACTTCCTGTTTTTTTAAGTGAAAATTTTGGTAATTACTTTTAAAATTTTGGTTTTTGAGAAAACTGACAGTGAAAAAAACTAACATTTTATCGTTCTTTAAGTGTCAATTTTTTTTTACAAATAGTTTTCTCATGAACCAACCGTTGGATCACTGTGATTTTTGGCGGACATGACATACGTAATAGGAGTATCTAATCCAACGGTCAATTTTTCAAAATACATGTCCCAACTATCCCAATAAGGAGTGGACCGTATTTATCCAAATGGGGTCTGGAGCCCAATGGATCATTTCTGTGTGTGTATATATATAAGGTGCACCTCACCTTCGTTGGCATGGACGAAGTCATGTGAATTTGAGTGGTGGTAGGTCCCCCTCTTCTACATTTTTTTTTTTTTTATAATTTTATGCCCTAAATTCACACCCCTGTTTTTTTTTTTTTTTTTGACCACTTCATTAATCCTCTCATTTTTAAAAATTTTCTCGATTCAATCCCTTTATGAATGATATAGCTTAATTGTGTTAATTGAAAAAAGGGGTATTTGAATTATCCAAAAAAAAGAAAAAAGGGGTATTTGACAGCGTTGATGAGAGTATCTTCAATGCGCCCATGCCGTTTGATGTGCTAATACCAACATTTGGCCATTTGATGTGCAAATGCCAAAATTTTGCACCTCAAAAGACACCAAATAGCATTAATGTCAAATTTTAGTACGTATGTGCTCTAATCCATTAATGCTATATTTTTTGTATTTTCAACTTTTTGAAGGAAAATAATGTCATGGCACAAATAGCATTTTCCATTTGAGGTGCCAAATTTGATAATTCTATGTGCCATGGCCAAAATTTGCTCATCTGATTTGCTCCTTATCATTATGGAATAAGAGCAATCCGCTACTATTGTAAAGTTCTAATACAAAAAATAAAAATAACAACAAAATTTGCATTTAAACATCTTTCTACTCAAGTGAAAGAGACAGTATGAAGATGACAACAAAGGTTGTCGTGCAAATATTATAAAAATACATTGCTTTTGTTTTATTTATTTGAAAATACGTTATGTTACAAATAATTGAAAATACAAGAAAGTTTTCTTGCAAGCATATCTCATAAGTCATATCTATTTTAAGCTTTTTGAAAGATATCTTTCAAAGACAACTTGCAAGCATATCTCATAAGTCATATCTTTAAAAAAGCTTGATCTTTTTAAAGCCACTTGTCCTTTGTTTTCTTTACTCTCAAAATAGGTTTCTGTTCTTTAAATCATTGAAAAAACAAAAATACAATGAGAGAGCAAGCTTGGAATTATTGTGATTTTAGAAATTTTTATAAAAAATAAATAAATAAATAAAATTACAATATTAGTAGTTCACTAACTTCTAATTAAGTCATTTTAAACAATGCCACATGATTTCTATTGATCGAACATTTTTAATTATTACCTCATCTCAAGTTTAATTTGATTAACAAGATGGACGTACAATTAAAAGAAATATTAGAGACATTTTGTGATCAAATTTCAATAATTAAAAAAATAGTTATCTTCCAATCTAATTTTTCAACTTCTATTTTAAAAAGGGGAATTTGGCCATAAGTCCCAAATAAAAAAAGTTTCATGCGAAAAGTTCTTCGGATATATATATTTTTTCCTTCGTAAAGTCCTATTTAAAAATTGATGTCCTAATATTTTAAAAATATTTTCAAAATGGTGGAACTACCATTGGATGTATTTTCACTACCCTTGATGAATTTTTCAGTATGTTTTTTGTGTTTTCACTAACTTTTTTTTTTTGTTTTTTTTTGGTTTTTTTTTTCTTTTTTTGTTTTTTTTTTTAAAAAAAAAAAAAAAAGAAGAAATCGCAGGTCTCAGGTGCACACGTGAGAGAGAGAGATGATAGTGAAAAGTCCATCTTTTCTGTTTCTTTGGTGATTTTTTCTCAACTTTCAGGGTTAAAAAAAAAAAAAAAAACCTTCTCCACTTTTGATACGAGAGAGATTAGTTAGGGATGGCAGTTCATGTGTAGAACCTCATTCATAGTGCAGATGTAATCTCAACTCCATTGCCATCGGACAAAATTTAAAAAAATAAAATAAAACCTCCATTGTCGTGGCAGGGCCCTCTCACTTCCATCTCTCTTTGTTTCATCATTTGGTCCCCAATGCTGTTGAGAAATTTTTTTAAAGATGGAAAGGATCCAGGGATACTCGGAACATCATTTCTATCTCCTTGCTTTGCTCATGAACCTCCACAAAATTCATTTTGAATGATCCTTGTGCATCTTCGACGGGTTAAAAATTAGATGAGATGAGAGTAGATCGATACTCATTTTCTTGGCTCATGCACCACTGATCCATCTTCTCTCTCATGATGGAGATTATCGCTTGGCTTAGTATCACAGTTATTAATTACTTTTGGAACCCGCAACTTCACCCGCTGCCACATCTCTCTTTGTTTTATCTTCTGCTTCCCAGAATTATCTTTACAAGATATACAAAGGACAGAGGTGCTATGTTCAGGTGCCCTCTTGTAGAGCCACTTGCACTGTAAATTTTGGAAAACTGACCGTTGGATTAAATACCCCTATAATGTATGTCTTGCCTGCCAAAAATCACAGTGATCTAACGGTTGGTTTTTGAGAAAATTGACTGCTAAAAAATGATAACATTTTAAAGAATAAAAAAAGTCATAGTTTTTCAAAGTAACATTTTTCAAAAACCAACCATTGGATCACTGTAATTTTTGACAGACATGACATACATGATATGAGTATCTAATCCAATGGTCAATTTTTTAAAATTTTTATCGCAAGTAGCTCTACAAGAGGGCACCTGATGCAAGAAGCATCAAGTGCACCTGATATTAGAAGTTCTGATGCAAAGGATCCAAGGACACTTGAAGATCATTTGTATCACCTAGGATCTTTGGGATCAACTTGTTTGTAGATTGATACAAGATATTACATATATATAAGAGGTATCTAATCCAATAGTTGATTTTTCAAAATATATTTTACAACTGACCCTACAATATTAACTTTATGCAACTTCTGTGCGGGATGCATCGTTAAGAAAATGGTGCCAAAATGGACGGATCGGACCGGCCCGACCTGTTAAGAAAGTGGGATAACGGGCTATCGGATTAGATCGAGGTTGGCCCGTTAAGCTTTCGGACTGGATCCGGTCTGTTCAATAAGAGGAAAAGGCAAGTCCAATCTGGTCGATTAAACTGGCCCACTAAAATAATGGGTTGGATCAGGTTGGGCTAAAGGATTATGCTAATGCATTGAGCTAACGGGCTAATGGATCGGGCTAACGGGGCTTTTTTGTGAATTTAAAAAAAAAAAAAATTCACTTTCTTTTAGTATATTTAAATTACAATGTAAAAAAAGAAAAAAAATATAACTAGTAAAGTACATGAATAAATAATAATTAAACAAAAAATAAACTTATTTTTTACATATTTCAAATGTATACAATTTTGGTAGGAGAGAGTTGTATCACCATAGTTAAAAATTTAAAAGATTCACCATAGTTAAAAATTTAAAAGATTTAAAAATTGTTGTCTAAAAATAATAATTTTAATTAAAAATATATGAGATTCTTAATTAAAAAAGATAATTTGTGACTTCTACTAAATAAGTTTTTTTTTTTTTTTTTTCAAAAATTTAGTAAGTTCATGAATGAAAAAATAAAATAAAAAATACTGAATAGACTCGCGAAAAGGCTCATTTAATTGTAATTAAGACTTATTAAAAGAAAAGACCCGTAATTTGTAAAATACAAAATCCACCGTTGGATTGAACAAACTTCTTATGAATAATAATATGATTGCAAAGAATCATAGTAATCTAATGGTCTATTTTTGAAAAATGCCAATGTAAAAAATTGTATGTTTTGTTCTTCAAAATTAGGAATGGCAATGGGGCGGGGCGGGGCAGGGCGGGTTTTCGACTACCCCGTCCCCGTCCCCGTCCTCGATAAGAAAAACACTCCCCATCCCCGCCCCGTACCCTGCCGGGGTATAAAATGGTAGCCCCATCCCCGCCCCGCGGGGAAAATTCCCCGTCCCACTTGCGGAGAAAATTCCCTGCCCCGCCCCAATGGGGAAATTTCCCGCCCCGCCCCGTTTTCATCAAAATAATTAATACAAGTTTGTGGATAGGTTCGAACCCAAAACCTCAAGACTTTTATAGAAAGACCTTACCACTTAGCTATGTATAACCTTATGTTTCTAAGTTATGATATATAATATTTAACCTTTTTTCATATTCTTTTAAAAATCTATACTACTTATAAAAGGCCTAATTTTGAATAAAATTTTGATCGACTAAAATACCCTCGCATTAAATGGTTAATATGGAAGGTTAAATAGTTTAGGAATTAGGGTTTTAATTGTTAAAACCATTAAACCGACATAGTTTTGGATAGGAATAACTGAATAATTCTTTTATTTCTTATTCTTAAATCCTAATATCTAAGTACAATAATTTTCATGGTGTTATTTTAAAAAATGACCGTTGGATGAGATGTTTCGCTTATGTAAGACATGCATGAAAAAAATCATGTTGATCCAACGGTCATTTTTTTTTCTTTTTTCTTGTAAAACTTATGATATTAAATTTGCATAGTTTAAACAATTTAAATGTTTTTCTCAAAAACCAACTGTTGGATCTATGTGATTTTTTGCATGCACAATGTGTTTATATGGAACATCTTATCCAACTGTCAGTTTCACAAAATAGTACCACCATATTAACATTTGTACAATATGAATAAGAACCACATGATACACAAGTCTAAACAATTTAAATGTTTTCTCAAAAACCAACCCTTGGATACTCGGATCTATGTGATTTTTTGTATGCACAATGTCTATATGTGGAACATCTTATCCAATGGTCGATTTTACAAAATAGCACCCCTATGTCAACATTTGTACAATATGAATAAGAACCATATGATACACAGCTTAGATGAAACGAATATAAGTAGTTTTTGTTATAATAGATAAGGTCAACTGACCGTTGGATCACTCTGATTTTTTGCGAGTATGAGATTCATAAGAAGTTTATCCAATTCAATGGTGGGTTTTTCTAAATATAATTGGATATTGGCTCTATTCAACTAACCTCACGCAACTTCGTGCTTAGTATACATTGTGATTAATTGAATGACTTAGGTTACAGGTATAAGGCTAATTTCACAGTATATTTCCAAAAAACCATCGTTGGATCTCTATAATTTTTTGCAATCATGACAATTATATAAAGTTTATATAATTCAACGGTTGGTTTTTCTAAATATTATTATTATTATTATTATTATTATTATTATATATTTCATGATTAGATAAGTTTATAAAAATGTAACTTTTTGCATAAAAAAATATATTTTTAAAGTACCTGCAAATGTATGTTTTTGCATAAATACATTCAAACTTAATCATTTTAGTCGATCAAATTTTTTTCCAACATTTGGTCTTTTATAAGTAGTATATATTAATAAAAAATATATGAAATAAGGTTAAAAATTATATATCACAACTTAGAAAAATAAGGTTATACATAGCTTAATGGTAAGGTCTTTGCATATAAGGCATATGTTTAATGAGGTTCCAGGTTCGAACCTCCTTACAAACTATGTAAATTATTTTTATGAAAATGAATCGGGGATGGGGACTCCCCGCGGGGCGGGGAAAATGAGCTAAACGGGACGGGGAATGGGGAATCCCCACGGGGCGAGGAAAATGAGCGGGGCGGGGCGGGGCAACGGGGTTGGGCATGGTAAACCCATCCCCGCCCCGTACTCCGGCGGGGCAAAATTTTTTTGCCCCATCCCCGTCCCATACCCCGCAAACTTCAAAAAAAAACCGCCCCTATAAGGGTGGGGCGGGTCCCCACGGGGACGGGGAAAATTGCCATCCCTATTCAAAATTGCCATCTAATCCAACGGTTAGTTTTTTTAAATGTCATTAGTGATTGTCTCTAATCAACTAACCTCATTCAATTTTGTACTGGGTGCACCTTGTAGTTTACTAACTCAAGGCACATGTGTATGGCTAATTATACAAGATATTTTTAAAAATCTACCATTGAATTGAATAAATTTCTTATGAAAATCATATTGTAAAAAATCACAGTAATATAACGGTCGGTTTTTTAAAAATAGCAATATGAAAAATTGTCTAATTTGTTCTTTAAAAATATCACTAATATTTTAGAATCATTATTCAAAAATTGACCGTTGGATTGCTCTAATTTTTTACGAGCATGGTATTCATAAGAAATTTGTCTAATCCAATAATGTTTTTTTCTAAATATTATTATATATATATTTAATGGTTGTTCGGCTAAAAATCTCTCGTCACGTGATATACGTGTGTGCGGGCGTGCCAGGACTTATTAAAGTCCAGAGATCGTTTGAACACGACCCCAAGCACCAAACTAGGCAGGTGAAAACTTGAGACCGGGGATCTCAAGGCCTAGAAGGTCGCTATATTTACGATCAGGCGATTAGTAGGAAGTCAAGGGTACTACTTTCCTATGGGTCCCGGAATAGAATGTATAAAACAAGCAATCAACAATGCCAAATGAGAAAATAACATACATTGAAATTAAACTGAAAAGAAATTGCATTGAACTGAAGAAAATGATGTATTTACAATAAACAAGCTTACCGAAACTGATGAATTCATGACTGAGCACTTGAAATGAAAGTTACCGAATTGTAAATGACTAAACACAATGCTAAAACAACGAAAATAGAATCGAAAACTGAGAAAAGAAAGCTTTAAAAACTGAAAGTTGCAAGACTTGATGCTTGTGATTGATTGTTGAAGTTGTTGGGGGTTCCAATGTTGCAACTCATCTCCTCTTTATAGCTCCTCAGTTGGAAAGAAAACTGCTCCCCCCATGATCAATGATGGTTGCTGCTCTATTTCCTTAATCTTGAATTGATCCACGACCTTTGATGATGGAGAACATGGCTTCGTGGCCTTCTTCCTGAATGTAGTTTCCTAGTATGGCTAAAATTCTGCAGCCATTATCTAAATAACCATCCACTTACTTAATCTCCTCTAAGATTTTGCCATGTGTCCCACTATTATCCTTATCTTAATTTTAATCTATGGCCAGCTTGGATCTCTGCCACGTTTAAAATTATAGAACTCCTCTTCATTTGAATTCTAAGTTAGCCACGTGAATAGCTCTAATCTTTCTCTTTGATAGCTAGCCCAACCAACTTCCCTATTTTTAAGCTAGCTGATAATCACAAATGAGATCCTCTCCACGTGGCCTATTTTCATTTGCCGGTAATATTTAGCATAAACAATGGTTATTAAATAATTTAAATGAAATTAATTTAAATATTATCTATCATATGCATGCCCAGATTGGCATATAAATTGTTAAAGGTTAAATCCAATATTTTAAAATGATCGACAGTAGTAAAAGGTCTTTCTCTTTTTGAAAAGAGATTCTAGGTTCTATTCCTTATTAATGAGAACCTGACCCACTTGGAAAGAAAAACCCCAATACATTAAAATCAGACCATATTTTAATTTGGTCTTAGATTAAATTAACGTATAATTTGGTGTGGCGGTCTATTTGGAACAAAAAAAAATTCCACAATCAATTAATAGGGCAGAATTAACAAGTAGAGAAGAGAGATGCCGTCCTAGCAAAACACTTGGTGTGGTGTCGGCCAAAGAAATTTGGATGGTAGGCCTTTTATAGGATTTGGTCAATTGCCCAAAACGCTCAAATTTCCTTAATCAATTTGCATGTTTAATCTAGTTAATCTCTATTATAATCAAATCGAACCGGCAAACCGTAAAACACATCGAACCGGACTGTTTTTAAAATCAGTTTTGGTCGGTTTTTTAAGGGGCTGAAACTGTATTAAAGTCTGGTCTATTTAGAACTTAATAGAACCGCGCGTTACGGTCTGATTTTCTGGCTCAGCCCAATAGAACACGAACTTTCGTGTTATCCGCTACACGCGTAAATTAGCTCAACCAACACTTGCCACGTAATTCAAGTAGCCTCCAATTCGTATCACAATTCGTCCACGTTTGTTGTGGGACCCACGCGCTCCTCTCTTCTTTCCACTATAAATATCCCAACCTTTCTCGTATTATTACAATTCACAAGAGCCACTCCAACTCTTAAAACTCTCTCTCTCTCTCTCTCTACTACACTTACTCTCTCCAGTTCTTGATCCATCTGCAATGGCGCAAGTGAGCACATTCAAAGCTGCAGTCATGGTATTCCTCGTCGCGATCTTTTCTGCGGCTGTTTCGACTGTATCAGCTCAAGATTTCGAGATATCACCTGCTCCGTCGCCGGATGTAGCATCGGCTTATACTCTGGCCATCTCCGGTGCTGTTATCTGTTCTTCACTGGTTTTGTCGGTGCTAGCTCTCTTGAAGCATTAGACATTTTGACTGGTGCCTGCATTATATATACACTTATGGTTGGCTTTATTATTATTTGTATCCGTTTTGACAATTGAATAATACATATATAGATGATTGTTTTTTGCTGATCGATATCTCATCCATCTTACGTGTTTGAATGAATGAATGAGCAAAGCATCAAGGTAGGGAGTTTTTTTTTTAATTGACCTTTTAAAAAAATATATATGGGAGAATAACCTTCTCCAAAAAAATATTCAGGAAAATGACTCTTTGACTCAGTTAAGTGGCCACGTGGGTAAAAACCGCTATTTTAATAAGGTACCAGAAAGAACCACTCTTTAAAACAGCAATTTTACATAAACACGTAACATAGATCTGCACAGATAATCAAACCCAGCCAATCCTTCACACCTTAATCAAACCCCAGCCAAAACAGGACTACTCATACCACCAAATCGATTGCTTCCAACTCCGAGTTCAAAACTGGAGCGCGGCATCGCCGGAGCCAGCAAAGTCACCAACGAGGAAATGGGGCGACCTAAAAACTTGCTAGCAAGTGCACAAAATCGATCTAACTCATCCTTCAACCGGGAATTTTCGATCCTAAGATGCTGCTCTTCTAGAGATATGTCACCAATAATTGCTGGACCACCGCAGTTGGTGCAAATTGGGTTTCTCATTGCATCCCTAATCGACATGTTTTCGGCTCGAAGCATATCATTTTTGGACCGAAGTATCGAGTTTTCGTGGCGTTTTAATTGGGTCTAGTGCAAAACAACAACCAAAATTTTCTTAATTACTCCATTCAATAAAGCCTTATACATGAAGGAAAAAGGCTATGATTCTAAGAATACAACCTTCATTTGGGTTCTGCGATTTTGAAACCAGAACTTAACTTGCCTAGTCTCCAAACAAAGCCTTTTGCTAAGTTCCAATCTTTGTTTCTCATCAGGATGAGGACACTCCTTGAAGAGACTAGAGAGAGAAAAAATGAACAACCAAGTACACTCGTCATAAAAATAAAAAAACTACTCAGAGCTTAATAATGAAGTGAAATAAATAAAAATATGTAATTAGAATGTGAAATCATACGATTCAAGTTCTTGGATTTGCTGTGGATGTCGGTGATATCTCTTCTTTCTGGGTGGGTTGTCGGCGGCATCCTGATCGTTGCCGGAAGCACCATCCATGTTATCACTTCCAGATCCACTCTCAGGCTTATCTTCTCTGCTCCTCCTCCCACCACCACCACCAGTTTCAAAATTTTCAGCCAATCGAGTAACTTCACTTTGCCCCTCCATGCTCGTTTGCTGCCCAAAAAAATCAGTAACCATAAACACGAGAAACGACCCAGATCGGTTAAACAGCAAACAAAGCAGAATCATCAAAGCAACAAGATCAAGGAAAGTAGTTTTAGAGATAGAAGGAAAGCGTACAAGGGCTAGAGAGAGGCCGGGAGAGCTGAACATAGATTTGGTTAGAGAGGGAGCGACAAGGCGTGGCTGAGCGATTGCGCTGGTGGCCATGTTGTTGTTGCTGTAAGGTATATCGGCCACGATTCTTGCACCACCACTACCAGAACTATTGTCAAGAAAACCCCAAAATTCGTCAAAAATCCTTTTCTTTTCTTTCTCTTCTCTTGGTTTCTCTTATAACCGCAATAAGAAACTGCAGTTTTTACCCACGTGGCCACTTTAACCAAGTCAGAGGGTTATTCTCGGTTACTCTCCCATATATATTTTTTTTAAAAGGTCAATTTAAAAAAAAACTCCAAGGTAGGAGACTCCTATCAAGCGTACGCCTAGAAGCTAGGGCTTATGCTTTAGGTGCAGCTTTTACACCATAGCCTACGAGGTGTCTCACCATAGGATTTTTGCTGCCTTTTATGCAATGTTATCAAATCTGGACCGGAAAGAACCGGCCGGTTCAACCGGTTGATCGAGAATCGGTCCTCTCTCCGGTTGATTTAATCCACAAAATTCATTTTAAAAAAAAATCGTTCAACCCGGCGGTTCAACCAGTCAATCCGGTTAAAAAACCGATCAACCCTTTTTTATAAAAAAAATAAATTTTTTTTAAAGGTGCTAAAATGACTAAAATAGTCCCAATATTTTTAAAATCTCTTAAAGCAAAGAAGGCTAAAAAGGCAAATTAGTTTTAAAAAATCCCAAATAACAAAAAGAAACCAAAGTACATAATTTAATAATACAATATTCTTATCTTGCATTTTAAAAAATATATATAATAAAGATTGATCAATAGTAATTATCAATTTTCAATTTTGATGACTGCACATAAATTCAAATATATGAATTGATTGTACAAACATTTAAAAAAAATTATATTTTGAATCATTTACAACTTTTATTCTAAAAAATAAATAAATTAATAAATAAATAATATATTTATGACATCACGGTTCAACCCGGCAGTTCAACTGGTTGAACCAGTTGACCCTTAACCTAGTAACTTTTTTGGTTCGATGAACCGTCCGGGTTTTAAAACAATGCTTTTATGCTCTAGCCTCAAGAGTGTATAACAGCAGGAGTTTTAACTATTTTTTTAATATAAATTTTTAAGTTTTGTTAAGTTTTCAATCCAACTTAAAAGACTAAGTTTATAGGTGGAGAGTGAGGGCCCAATATCGATATATGAAGTTATAGCAAGTTTTTTATTTAGGCGATATGTAGGGATCTCAACGGGGCAGGTTTATCCCGGTACCCGTCCCACCCCGCCCCTATTGGGAAGGGTTTGGGGTCATCCTAATAGGGTTATGGGCGGGTTTGAGATTTTTTTTGAAAACCCTATAGGGTTTGGGATGAGGGTTTAAAAACCCGTCCCGCCCCGATTATATATGTTTATGTATTTTTATTATATTTATTTTATAGGTATTATACAATTAAGTTTCTCCTTAACAAAATGAAATTTCAATCATGCCCCTTAAGGGGTTTAATTTATTTTACTCTTAGAAGTAACAATTATTTTTACTGTTCATCGATGTCTTTTGTAATTTATTTAGGTATTGAGAAAATTGAGAAAAGTATAAAGAAAATAGTAAATGAGACGGGACGGTAATGAGATGAGGTCTTTTAATTGGGACGGGAATGGGATTCCAAATCCTGACCCGTCACGGGTTTGGGACGGGAATGGGATAGGATTTTCTTAAATGGGACGGAGTTGGGAAAGGGGTGACCCGTCCCAAACCCACCCCGTTGACATCCCTAGCGATATGGGACAGAGGCGATATGGGATAGAGGCCTTGTCACGTGGATAATCAATGCTCTGTTACCATGTTAAGTTTCCAATCCAACCTAAAAGTCTAATCTTGTATGTGAAGGGCCCAATATAGATATATGAAGCTATAACAAGCCTTTTATTTAGGCGATGTGAGACAGAGTGGATTTTATTCTTCAACAAATTTATTAATCCTAAAATCATACTTACCATAATTAAAAACTTAAAAATTAAAACATAATTAAATATTAAGGGCTCGTTTGGATAAGCTTTTACTTCCTGTTTTTTTAAGTGAAAATTTTGGTAATTACATTTAAAAGTAAGTACCAAAATTTTGCACTATATAAAATATAAAAAATTTCTATTAAAATAAAAATACATGAAGTAGAACCTTATCTAAATTCGTCAATGATAAATAGAACCAAATGGAGGCAGCCCAATTAGTAGGAGGCGGAGTTAGCATTGTTTGTGTATAAAAGCTTAATTTAAGTTTATGTACCCATTAGTCCTTACATAAGCATATAATAGTATAATACCACAAGGCTTGAAAATAAAAATTTTATATTTTGATCATACTATGAAGAATAATTGATAGTTCGAAGTTTTATAATTATCTTTTAATATTTTTAAAAGTATTTAATATCTATATATTAATTTTTTGTAATGATATTTATTATTAGTTCTTTTTTACCCTACTTTTAAATAATATATATATATTTCAAATATAAAACTTAAAAAGTAAAAAGGCTTACAACCCGCACCTTGGGACTTAACCCAATCCAACTA
>JAESVK010081651.1:0-34202 GCA_017140935.1 Hamamelis virginiana | reverse complement strand
GAGAGAGAGAGAGAGAGAGAGAGAGAGAGAGAGAGAGAGACCATCTTATTCTAAAAATATATCTTATCTAAACTAAATCTTAACAAAAAAATATATTGCCAAATTATCAAATCAAATAACTAAATTATCCAACTGGTTTAGATATTTAAATTCAATTATAATAATTATATTATTAATGTATCAATTAAATAAATTATCCATCTGATTTAGATATTTGTAATTAAAAAAATAATTAAATTAATTAAAAAATTATACTCCATAAATATTTTTATAATTAACTATCTGTTATTTTAAATTCAAATTTTCATAATTTTTATTTTTGGATATTAGAAATTTAACATTTTTAATATTGCAAATAATTGATTTTCATTCACATAAAAATTTGAAAATTGAATGTCAAAATTTTAATTATAGATATCAAAGATATTATTAATGTTTTATCAACGTTTGAGAGATAAAGAGAAATTACAGCACATATAAAACTTACAGTTTTAGTGCGAAAATTAAGGAGATACATTTGACCGTACAAAGCTCGGATTTGATCATTGATTAAAATAATGTGATGATGGAAGTTAACGTGAGGGTTTGAAACTCCTGAATTATAGGGAGTTGTGGTGACTCTATAGGATAAATATGTCCTTAACATCCAACAAATTTAGATATTAAAATTCAATTTGTGTGTTTGTTTGTATGAGAGAGAGAGAGAGAGAGAGAGAGAGAGAGAGTCCGAAAATAAAAAATTTCAAATATTAAATTTTCAAAAAATATATCTTATCTATACTAAATCCTAACAAAAAATATATTTTCAAATTATCAAATCGATTAACTAAATTATCCAATTTAAATTCAAATTGTGTGTTTGTGTGTATGAGAGAGAGAGAGATAGAGTCCGAAAATTTAAAACTGTCACTTATAAAAAATTAAAAAAATATATCTTAATAAAATATTGAAATTAATTTAAAAATTTATACTCCATAAATATTTTTATAATTAACCTGGACCCAAAAAAGTCCTTGATCCCATTTTCCAAATTCCAATCGAGTTCATCTTCTCTTACTAATACATATTTCACCTCATCCAATTCTCACTCGATCTCACGAACTCTCCCTGTCTCACTCCATCTCTCCATTGCTCTCTCACATCCCTTTCATTCACCTAAATCATAACAGTCTATCCGTTATTTAAAATTCAAATTTTCATAATTTTTTTTTTTGGATAAATAACTAAATTTAGAATAAGTGAAACTTATTCACAATTTAAAAAATATCTATCTATACTATCTATAAAGCTAGAAGGGTGACTTCGTCTGGTCACTTTTTTTCCCCTAAAAATACCCTTACAACATAGACAAGTTACACATTAAATAAAGACCATTATGGTAAATTACAATACAATTAATCCACCTCCCACGATTTTAGGAATTCGAATGTCGGTAGTTCTCCATTGGTTATCCTATTTTCAAATATCTATCTTCAAAAGTAACCCGGCCACTACTCCCATTCAATTTCACATTCCTAACTTTAAGCAATTTAATTAAATTATACATGATCACCCTCTCCAGCAGTTACGCTTCTCCATCTTCTACAATAAGTTTCAATTTCTAGCAGTTATTTCTCATCTGCCATCTCTATTTATTTTAAAAAGTGTAGTAGTTAAAAAAAATTCTCACACTTCGAATGCCATACCTGAAAAATCATACTGAGGAGCAAATTAACGAGAAGCTGTGGAAATTTTCTCGAGAAGAATTAAAGCATTTTTTAAAACTTTTGCTTTGTCTCCAACCATTTTGACCTTTAACTATTTCCTCATCTTCAAAGGTCCTATGTATTCAACATTTGTTTCTCTTCATTACCCGGTCCAGTGAGTATTGTTTGTTGAGCTCTTGCATTTATAGACAATGCAATTCTGGGTAGAATGGGGTGCTATGTACTGGTAGTGTAATAGAATTCTTGGTAAATTAAATTTATACTTTTATTTATGTTGTTTGGTTCTGTATGTTTGATTATTGGTAACATGGATATGCCTTTGGTGTAGTTACTAGCATTTTTCCAATATTGATTTATAGTGTGGAAACAGGTTTATATAAATTATATATTTGCATTCTCCAATGAAGTAGATAGCAAATTATTAAATCCTAAACTTATAGATCGTAATGTATTTAATTGATTTGATTTCATTTAGAGCAGCATATATTCTAGAGAGAATTATGCCACCTAATCAAGACTGTTCTAAAAATGTACATATAATTCTTAAATTTAGTTTGTGTATTTTAAACTTCATGGCTTTGTGTTAACATGGGTTGCATGGAAATATAAAACTAAAATTAATTTGCCCTTTTTTGAATGATTTATTCTATTTTTACCTACTTTTGCAATACTTTTAATCACCAATTCACTTGATATGTTCACCTGACAAATCTGTATTAAAAAAATAAATAAATAAAGTGAACTTGCTTACGGGGCATTATAAATGACCATGTCAATCAGTCGTCGACAATTTGAGTAAGCCATGATATTTTCTTTTTTTTTTTTAAATTACACTTATCAAAATTTACCAAAACTCCTAATTTTAAGGATATAAAAATTCTTACTTTAGGATAATTATCACTCAACATATATGTAATATGTTTAGTGATACGTGAAAAAGGAGCTAGGTTAAATTTTCCTCATATATGTAATATGTTTAGTTTTGAATAATTGATGGTTTGCCAAATTTTTTTTTATTTCTCTCAACTCTTTTAAAGTAAGACACGAAAAAAAAAAAGAAAAAAAAAAAGACAATCCTTTCGAAGTAGTTATGAATTAATCTATGCATTCATATTTTATATTTTATAATTATAATTTTGCTCAAAAGATATAGTATTTTATTATTTACTCAAATTTGATTATTTCAATCCAATATGAAAAGCTAGAAACATAAAATGAAAACATAAACTACAAAAAAATGAAAAATAAATTAATTAAATTTTAAATATTTGATTCCCACAATTTTTTTCATTTGTACTATATGTTAATTTTATATAATTTCCCTTAGTTATTTTTAACTTAATCAAATTTAAGATTTACAATTAGGATCATACTAACTGTATTTAAAGTTGATATTTTTTTTCTAAGATAATGTCAATTTCACCAAAAAAGAAAAAAGAAAAAAGAAAAAAAATTATTAGAAGATTATCATATCTTATCATGGGCAACATATTAGTGGGTCTTGGAATATGATGAATAGAGATATGAAGGTCCTAATGAATGACTTTAAATGAATATGGATATACTTAGCAGATAGTTTTAAGATTATGATGCATATATTTCAATAAATAAATTAACTTGAAATTTTTTTAATTTCAAACGGCACTGCGTTGCACACGCATCGCGTGTGCGCGGTGGCTAGTTAATATCAAAATTGCAGACCGTCTTATATTTGTGGAGAAATGTTCTTCCTCGTATATGCTATTTTTGTGAAAGTTCACATGAGTTCGATAAGTAATTACCATATAGGTATTTTAAAAAATTGACTGTTATAGTAGTCTTATTAGATATATACTATATGCATATGTATGCCATACATACTAAAATTACATTGATTCAGTGGTCGATTTCTTAGATATGTCATTGAAAAAAATTATGACAGTTTTCAATTGTTAGAATTTTTCACTGTCTGTATTTTGATATGTTGATATCGGATCACTGTGATTTTTGGCATACGTGACATTCATAGTAAGAATATCTAATTCAAATTTGATAATGATAACACTAAATGGTAGTTCATTGGATATGCTCTAAGAACTTCTGTATTCCAGTCGGTTGGATGGTGCAGTAGTCATAGTAAATTGTTTTGAATTCTGTAATAAAATTAAATTTTATATTAATATTAAAAAAATTTAGAACTTGTTATACCATAAATAAATGTTGGGCCATATTAAAAATGGGTTGGACAAATTCTAAGTGGGTTCATTAATTGAGCCACAAAGAGTTTATTTCCAGCAAGTCCAGATTAGCCAAAGTCCAATCCAAGAAAAAGTTAGCAACAGATTTTGACTTAGTTAAAATTGGAGTTAGAGAGAGAAGTTAAAGATGAGTGGTCCCTATTTTTATGAGACTTATTGCATAAGATTACCAACACCTCTAAGTGAAGACAAAGTCCAGCAAATTAGTTTTAAGTCCAGCAAACATCAAGTCCATCAAAGAGCAGCAAAGTCCAAATACGGATGAAGGACTAGAGTTCTAAATCAGCAAAGTCGTAACAAGTGCTTAGACCAGGTGAACACCAGATTAGCATCAGACGAGCACCAAATCAGCAAAAGATTAAGAGGAGAAGTCCAGCAAATAAGTTATTGGACTGAGTCAAAGGAGGTAACAACTATCTCTTGTTTTTAAGGGAAGTGGTGTTCACCATAAAAATTTCAATGGACCTTAGCCGTGAGCACTTCTGCCTGGTAGCTATCATGCGGGCGTGCCAACTACAATCAAGGCAGTTGCAGGTTCTGAAGTCTTTGAGTGCAAAGACGTGTAAATTTAAGAGATGCAGTGATAATCACTTTTAAACAACCTAAGATGAGATAGGATGTTGGCAAAATTTTCATATAATAAGTGATTTTGTCAAAAGCTAAGAAGTCCCAACTTTTGCCACAATTAGTTTTAGTATATAAATTTTAATACATAAAGACATAATTTGAACATAATTTTAAAGAATTGTGTGAAGAGATAGTTATTCAAAAGTGATTTTAGAAAAAGTTAATATAAACAGACCTTTAGTCTTTTTGAGAAATAGAAGATTGTTAAATTGAAAGTGGAGGAAAGATTTTGATAAATGAGCTAGTTAACAAATTTGTACAGGGAAAGGAAGTAACATTTCGAGGTAAAAGATGTTTAATATATATGTATATATAATTAGCTAACAAATTTTGTTAGCCCTATGGCTTCAATCCAATATTGGTAAATGGTTTATCCACACTTTGTTGAATGATTTTGATGATAACAAACATTGTATTGTGTTTGTGCATATAAACACCTTGTTGAACATTATGATATATGTCAAACCTTTTAATGGATTTTTGGCTAACTCTCTTGATTGATTAAAATGGCTATATCCCATGTTTCTTGTATATCCTTCATATTATATTCATGTCTATAAGAAACAGGATTTAAGCCTTCAATGATGAAGATTCAATATTGCTTGATGCACCCATATGTTCCCTATGAGAATTTGAATAGTCATACATTCACTAAGGACCTTGAAGAAAGCTATTTAAGATGAAGTCTTGCTCGAGCCAAAGATGAAGCCAATCACAAGCCTATCAAGCCTAGCACAAGATTTGAAGAACTTTCATGAAGACCTTGTTTTATCTTGTGTAAGCCTTTTAGGAATACTTATGTAAATCTCTCAATTAGGATTAAACTATGTTGGCTTAATTGACTATGACCTTTTAGACCTTTGTTCTTAACTTGGAAAAATTAGTTTGATTGGTCAAAAATGTTTTTAAATCATAGTGGGCTATTTCTAATTCAAATTGTAGCTTAAAGTTCATGAAAATTGACTTATGGCCTAGCCTAGTCAACTAACCCTCTATGAATAGTCGACTAATATCATGACAGTAAGCATGTTTTCATAAACACATAAGCTAGTCGACTAACCCCTGGTTACTAGTAGACTAATCGAGCCCGGAATTTCAAAAACTGTATTTTTCACTACTCTAGTCGACTAACCTCTTGGTGCCAGTCTATTAATCGATGTCTGATTCTTTTCAAAGTGTATTTACATGCTTTAGTCGACTAACCTTTTAGTACCAGTCGACTAAGCTTTGCTCTGCAGCAAATAACGGCTAGTTTTTGCAAACCAAACAGCTACATTCTTCTCTCTAACAGCCATATTTGCAAGAGAGCTTATAAATACCATTTGATTGAGTCTTGGATGATAAGAGAATCATATTGTATCATATTGAAACACACTCGTACTCAAATTAATCCTTATTCATCATATTTGTGTGATTCAATTCAAAAGATATTTCTCTCCTAAGCCAATACTAGTTCATATCCTTGAGAGATATTAGTGAGAGCAAATTTGTACTCATCTACTCTTGAAGAAGTTATTCTTTGTACACATTATTCATCTTGTATTATTTGTGAGAATTAAGGGTTTTATGAATCCCTTGTAAGAGAGAATCTACCACCTTGAAAGTAGATTGTGGGTGAGTTTCTTCCATCTTTGAAAGAAGACTATTGTAGAGGTTTTTCCATCTTGAAGGAGTGATCCTTAGTGGATTGTGGAATCCTCAAGATGGAGCTCTTGAGGCGTGGATGTAGACGGAGATCGAACCACATTAAAATCCTTGTATTTGATTCTCTCTAACTCTATCTCTTGCATTTAAATTTATTTACTTGTTATATAAATTGTTGAGTTGTGATTCTTTCTCATATTCTTTTCATATCCAATTAATTTTGTTAACTTGTTTATTTTCTGCCAAATTTAATTGAATCAAATTTTTAATTGGTAATTATTTTTATAAAGTTTGTAATATTATATTCACCCCCCTGTAGAGTATATTTTGGGCCAATAAATTTCAATTATCAATACATTTAAATTGAATTTTAAATAACAAGAATAAAAATTAGGTGGGCTACAATAGTAAAAAAAAAAAAAAGGAGCAAAATTAAAATTTAACAGGGGGCTAGTTTCTAATTATTATAAAATATATACTCTCCATGTGGCTTCGCCCATGCATATGAGTCTAGAACCTTGTTGAGCTGGAGCAACTTTGGCTTGTGTACTGCCTATATAAGGATATAAGGTAGGGATGTCAATGGAATGGGTTAAACGGGTAATCCATCTTGCTTCACTCCTATTGGGAAGGATTTGGGAAAGTGATTTGAAAATTCTATAGAATTGGGACGAAAATGGGATATGCCCGCCCCGCCCGCCCGCCCGCCCGCTTGCCCAGAATATATATAGCTATACTTCAAAATCTTTTTCGTTTATTCACAATATTTATTGTTTTAAGATTTTTTTTCCTTTCTATTTTTTCCATTCTTTTCACTATGTTAGTGTGTATAAATATATATATTTCAACTACAAATACTTGTAATTTAGATTGAAATTAAATTTGTTGAGATTATGGTTAGGGTTCGTTAAATAAATAAATAAAAATATTGAAGCAAAATTTTTTAAAAATTATTTTCTCAAACTCGACAAGAAACCTGCCCTGCCTTGCATAATTCTCATCCAGCTCCGCCTCATTTTAAGTTGTGATTTGGATGAGTTTAGGAAAATGTTTTCATTCATGGAACAAGATTAGAAAAGGAAAAACCCGCATTGCCCCGCCCTGTTGACATCCATAATACAAGGTGGGATCTATACATTTGACATTTGACATTTTACAGATACATATCTGCTTATTCCAATCCATAAAGAAAACTTAAGGACATAAGAAATCTAAGAACATGAGCTTTGGTTCAATAATTTATTTCTCTCCTTTTAAGGGATGAGGTTTAGGGTTTCATGAGGTTCTTGGCCAATTTGTGATATATATTGTTTGGAAAAAAAAAATCTATAAATTTCGTTAAAAGTACTCCTTTCAGACGGAGCTAAAACTAACTGAAGTCATCATTTTTTGCCCAATTTTATTCCAAACTTCCCTCTAAGTTTTTGTTTCAAACTACTAATCCGTTTCCAATGATTTTTATCTCTAAAAATCCATTAATTTAAGCTCTACAACATGTCCAAAACCCATTAATTTTAAAGCATATTGTGATTTATTATAAATTTTTGTTTCAAAACCTTAAATAAAACACAATAAATAAATGGGTTCGCTAAAAATCATGAAAATGCACCAAAATTTTTTATATCTCATGTATATTCTTAGAAAAATAGAATCATGCTTCAATTTTAACAAATAACATATCAAATGAAAGGTTATCAAAAAAAAAAAGAAAAGAATCATTGACGATCCAGTTGCCTAAATGGTCCCTAATGCTGCAGGCTAGGTACGTATGACCAATGTTCTGCTGTAATGCTGCAAGTTGAATCTAACATTTGCTTGACAAGGCATATAAATAAAATATTGACATTCTCGTTATAAGCAAAAAAAAAAAAAAGGTAAGTCCTGTACTCTATGGTTTAATGGATTTTTAATTTTTTAATTTTTTTAGCAAAGTAACTCTGACTTTTTATTTTTCTTTTTCTTTTTTACCAAACGATAAAACCTACCCATATCCCTAAATTTCAATACTAAAAAATAGGTATCGGTGTATTTTCACTTTCACGTACTTGAACCCAAAATCTCTGATACATATCGCAAGATTTCAAAGCCATTAGCAAGTCACTGGACTTTTGACACCTACTAATTTCCAGACACAACAAGACCACCATTCACTCCACATAATTAACTTTTTAAGATTTCATTATATATTTCTTGAAGAAAAATGCGAATTGGATCAAATTTTAAATCAAAATTTTTAAACTGAATGATGTGTCCGTAAGATATCTCATTTACATTTGTGCATTTTTAAAATGCACAAAAATCAAGATTGTATTATTCTGATATATCATTTGGTTTAAAAAATTTGATCTATAGATTTGATCCATTGACATTATTATTATTATTATTTTAATCCTATGATTCCATATAACCCATCAAATCTATAAGATATCTTGTACAAGATATCATAATTAGCCACTGATAATTATCATGCCTATACTTAATAGTTAATTGTATTTAAATCATTAAAACCATTAGGGACTAAAATTACTGTCACTATAATTTTTAGATTTAGCGATGGAAATTACCGTGGCTATAGTTAATAATATTTTATAAACTAAAATCATTAGTGACAGAAATTACAGTCGTTATAATCATTAGATTTAGCTATAGTAATTATAGTCACTAAAAAGTAAATTGTGATGGAACTATTAAATAAGTAGAACCATTAGGGACCGATATTACTGTCACTATAATTTTTAGATTTAGCGATGGAAATTACCATGGCTATAGTTGATAATATTTTAAAAACTAAAATTATTAGGGACAGAAATTACAGTCGTTATAATCATTAGATTTAGCGACAGTAATTATAGTCACTAAAAAGTAAATTGCGACGGAACATATAGTGAGGGATAATTTTTTCAACATTAAAGTAAAAAAAATAGAGTTTTGGCAATGGAAACTTAGCGATGGAAATATTATTGTCCCTAAAAATATGTTTCAACGACACTTTTAGCTTCCATCCCTAAATTACCGTGGCTAAAAATCAGTTTTCTTGTAGTGTGTCTTAAGGTTAATGGGACTACTTATCATACGGTCTTGTAATTATTGCACATGCTTGTCATATATAAGTAGGTCAGGCTATTATTTGTATGGCAGTAGTTGCTTTTGCAATTATTTGATTGTGCTAATGGTCACATATATTGCATTATTAGTACGGCTAGCTATTCTATAAATGTGGTTCTCAAAAATCTTAATTTATTTCAACTGCAGAATCTGCCTAGCACAAAAGCCAAGACTCATTTATTATTTTTCAAATGGACAGGGTAGGGCTGAATCTAAAGTCCTCAAGCAATTTCATCATTTTTTCAACTATTTTTTAGCAGGTTGTAAAAGATAGAATTTTGGGTGTGGGTATGAATTTCCGTCACTATGCGAGTCCATGTCTTACTGGTGTATGTGTTGAGGAGCCTGTGCACATATCTGGAATTTGCCTCTCGGTTCTACTCTGATTAAATGGCATTAGGTATCGATTCCGAAGTCGTAAGAGAACAGACCAAAAGAATTTATTCTCGTATCCAAAAAAAAAAAAAAAAAAAAAGAGAGAATTGTTTTTACCTAGATTAATATCTAAACCTCACATTAAGCATTGATTACGGTCATTTTTACTGCCTCTCTTATATAGGGTTTAGAATTTATGTAAGTTTCATTCACTTAGGTGAAAATTTTAGAAAGGAAGGCGATGAATGAGATCGTCAAGCACTCATTTAAGGAAGGCGATAAAATTTTGTTATTAAAGTTATCTAGAACTTGATAAGGGAATTTTGATAGTGAACTTTGGTTCTCAATGATCATTTTGCCCAAAATAGGAAGACTAATGTCCATCGAGGAGAGCTTCTCTCCAATTATATATGTGTCGAATTCTAACTCATTACATGTAATTTTTTTTATTACAATAATTGTATTATTACTATATATATACTAGTGCACCATATATGTTGCCTACTTGTAAGCAAAAAAAATTGTGAGAAATAAAAAATTTAAAAGTATGGTATAAAATTCATCCAAGAAAAATGAAAAAGAAAAAAGAAAGACAAATCAGGAGAACACTTAAAAAGTTAAAATTATTAGAAAAGAAAATCGTACCATTGGATAAAATACTAATCTTATGAATGTCGTACCAGTCAAAAATCACAATAATCAAACGGTCAGTTTTAAAAAATTGACTGCAAAATTGTGACATTTCGAATAACTACAAGAACAGTTTTTGCACTCAGATTTTTCAAAGACTGACTATTACATCACTGTCATTTTTTACAAATATGACATCCAGAAGATGAATATTTGATCCAATAATCGATTTTTCAAAATGTATTCTGAAATTGACTCTACAAAAGTACAGAATGTCAAAATATACTAGAATGAAAGTTTGTTGGTAAAATTTTGCAGCTCCCATCAAAAAAGTAGAGCGCGGCTAAATATATAGTGAAGGAAGCATTATTGGTGGATGGACGTGGGAGGGCTAGCTGTCACTTTTAGGGGTCCATGCTGATGTCTACTTTTGCATCCCGTGGTCTTCGTGGCCAAGAGATCTCATACTTTTATGTTTGGAAACGTTACTAATACCAAAATTGGACTCGTCTTATACTTGTAGAGAAATGTTCTCAGTTAGATATTCTATTTTTGTGAAAGTCAGCATGATGTCGATAAGTAATTGTCATATACGTATTTTTAAAAATTGACCGTCAGTTGGATTAAATATTTTTCTAATGTATGCAATGCATGCCAAAAATAACGGTGATCTAACAGTCAGTTTTGAAAATATAGACTGTAAAAAACTGTGACCATTAGATATTATCATAAGTTTTTATAGTCTGTATTTTAAAAACCGACTGTCAAATCACCGTAATTTTTGGAATACACGTCATAAATAAAAAGAATATTCAATCCAACGGCCGATTTTTTCAAAATATCTATCTTACATGGGCTAAAAAGCCAAGTCCTCACATAACCTAATGTGAGGACGTCCTCATAAGAAAATGACTATTAAATATATATATATATATATATATATATATATATATATATATATATATAATCTGAATTTTGAAAAATTCAGATTATAGGTAGTTTTCATTCTCTCTCTGGTTTTTGTTTTTCTTGGATGTACCGAGAACATATGAAAATATAATAGAAATAAGATTATATATATAAATACAATCCTAATCAACAAAGGATTTTTTTTTTTTAATTTTCCAAACAACAAAGGGTCTAAATCATCACCAATTGAGCCTTATATTATGTGTCCCATCTCTCTCTCTCTCTCTCTTCTCTCTCTCTCTCTCTCTCTCTCTCTGTGTCATGGCTCCAGCTTCCACAATTAAGGTAATTGAACATTGCCAAATTTCTCCACCACCATGTTCAGCACCATCACCAACATCTCTTCCTCTAACCTTCTTTGACATACCATGGCTTCTCTTCTCTCCAAGCCAACCTCTTTTCTTCTACCAATTCCCTCATTCCACCACTCATCAATATTTCACATCCACTCTTCTCCCAAACCTAAAAAACTCCCTCTCTCTCACTCTCCAACACTTCTACCCTTTCGCCGGAACCCTAACCTCACCGCCAGCACCCACCGGAAAACTCCACATCGTTTACGCCGACGGAAACTCGGTACCATTAACTATAGCCGAGTCCGATGCCGATTTCGACAATCTTTGCAAAGATTACCCTAGAGATATCAAGGAGTTTTACTCACTTGTCCCCCAAATGCCATCTTGTTTTTCAAGAACTGAGGGTACAAAAGGATCACTTGGGCCTCTGTTAGCTGTCCAGATTACTGTTTTTGGTAATATTGGAATTTGTATTGGGCTTGCATATCACCAAGTGGTGGCTGATAAGAGGACTTTTAATAATTTTATTAAGACATGGGCTTTAATATGCAGATCTGGAGAGGGAAATTATTCAAAAGACTTGATTAAATCACTGCTTCCAGTTTATGAAAGAAGTGTGATTATTGACACAAATGGGCTTGCCGGACTTCTTTTAAAGGAGTGGTGGACACAAAAGTACTGTTACAAACAAGTCGTCGCCGGAATCAATAATCACACAGCTCCGGCGGATCATATGGTTTGTTAGAATTTTATTTTAAATATTTATTTAGTTATATATATGATTTGATTTATGGGATTTATATATTTGACATGGGGACTTATTTTTGTAGTATCTCCTCACCATTATCTTTATTTTTATACCATTTATTTTGAGTTTTATTATAATTTTTTTTTTTTTTCTGGCTGTTTATGACTATTGAAAGGTCATTATTATTTCTTCATTTTATTTGTTATGTATATATATAGCTCCTTTTTTTTTTTTTTTTTTTTTAGGAGAATTTAAAAAAATAAAGTATGGGGTGACGCCACTTGTTACTGGAAGAAACGGTGCACTTCATGAAAATGGGAGCATTCAATTGGATCACACCGGCTACGTGGAACCGTACATAGACTATTTTAGAAGATGCTAATGAAAAGTCCCCATATATATCTTATTATATATAAAGTTATAATCTAATCAGGTATATCATATTCACACTTAAGTTAGCTAAGCACTTAAGACCGTTGGATCATCTCGTCACTTAAAAAACCCTCTATCTATGAGATGATCTAATACCCTTAAGTGTTTAGCTGTCAACTTAAATCTAAGTAAGATATCCAATATATATATATATATATATATATTACATTTTATGGGTTGAAAGAATTAGGAGAGAAGACAATGTAAAGAGAATACACATACAAAACAATACACATTGCACGTTTTGTCTTTCATTTTTTCTTCATAGAATTCTTATGTTTTATAAGATGTAAATTTGATTTTTGAGTATTTGAGTTATTCTGCACTCAAGTTTCTTGGAGGATCACTGTATCTTGAAAGCAGAACGCCATTTAGCCCAGTCCAGAAGGAGACTTAGCTTTTCCAAGGAGTCTCTCGATCCATAAATTTTCCTTAATTAACTCCATTATATTCTTATTATATGATCTGATAATGATCATTATAATTTATGTGTGAATATTATTATTGTAAAATTAACCCAATAATTGTTTTCAACAGGTTAGAGCCACATTTGTGGTGAGTCCAACTAACATGGATTTGATCAAACAATGGATTATTACACAATGCAAGAAGAAAAATACATCCCCACCACTAGTTTTATCGGCATACGTCTTAGCTTGCTCATTTGTATGGGTTTGTTTGATTAAAGCTCAAGCAGAATTGATCGGAGAAACTACTAATACAGAGGAGGCCAGTTTATTTGGTTTTGTCGCCGGCGGCATTACCCGCTTGGGTTTTCAGGTGCCGGCGACGTATTTCGGGAATTGTATTGCTTTTGGACATTGCGTGGTGATGAGAAATGATTTAGTGGGAGAAAATGGTATTGTGGCTGCTGCTGAAGCAATTGGAAGTACAATTAAGAAGCTGGATAGAGCAGTCTTGGGAGAAGCAGAGAAATGGATTGAGGAATTGAAAGAGGTAATTGGGTCGGAGCTCCATGTTTTGGTTTCCGGGTCACCAAAAGTGGATCTTTATGAGACTGATTTTGGGTGGGGAAAGCCAAAGAAAATAGAGGATGTTTCAATTGATAAAATGGGAGCTATTTCTCTTACTGAGAGTAGGGAAATGAAAGGTGGCATTGAAGTTGGCTTAGTTCTATCTAAGCCTAAAATGGATTCTTTTACTTCTCTCTTCATTGAAGGTCTCAAGGTTCTTTCATGATCTTCTATATCCCTCTCAATTTTTATTTTTTATTTTTGTTTTATTTTATTTTATTTGTTGTGGACTTGTGGGTGCTGCTGCAATTGCCAAAAAAAAAAAAATACAAAAATAGATTACTTTCATTTATTTCTTTCTCAAAAAGATTAAGAGACCTTGATGCATGCGAGGTAGCTAGGCGGGATTGGCAATCTAACGGTTGAGGAGCTGCCAATCCCACCTATGTGACGTGCATACTTTGGCCTGATTTGCCCCTTATCTTTATGGAATAAGAGCAAATTCACTATTATTGTAAAGTTCTATTACAAAAAATAAAAATAACGATTAAATCTGCATTTAAACATTTTTCTATTCGAGTGAAAGAGGTAGTATGAAAATGACCACAAAAGTTGTCGTGCAAATAATATAAAAATATATTGCTTTTGTTTTATTTATTTGAAAGTATATTATGTTACAAATAATTGAAAATGCGAGAAAGTTTGCTTTTTGAAAAATATCTTTCAAAGACAGAATGAGAAAAAGATATGACATAGCTACCATGTGCACATTGGAGTAGCTACGTAGCTAGCTACTCCAATTATGCATATAGGTTCCACATCAATTATATTTTACTTTATTTTTATTGTTTTATAGTACTTTTGTCATGGACTAAGATATTTTATTTCTTCAAAAGGCTTGGTCTTTTTAAAGCCACTTGTCCACTGTTTTCTTTCTTTGGTTAATATCATTATAACAATTCAAGTTTGGTTCTTTACTCTCAAAATAGGTTTTTGTTTTTCAAATCATTGAAAAAACAAAAATACAATACGAGAGCAAGTTTGGGAATGTCATTTGAGATTTTTTTATAAAAAAATTTTACAATATTATGGCCTGTTTACTTCGTGAAAATTTTCCCAATTTTCATTTTTCATTTTCAATAAAAACAAAAAACGGCCTAAAAAACGCGTTTACTTGTAAAAAATGAAAACTATTTTCAAAAAAAATGAATTCAGTTTTTAAGAAAATGTGTAAATATCAAAAAGTCATTTTTTGTATTTTCACGAAAACTGAAAATAAGGATTATATCGTGGCAATGTTTATAATCAAGTTTAATTTGATTGACAAGATGGACGTTCAATTAAAAGAAATATTAGAGACATTTTGTGATCAAATTTCAATAATTATAAAAATATTACTATTCCAATCTAATTTTTCAACTTTTATTTTAAAAAGTAGAATTTGGCCATAAGTCCCAAATAAAAAACGGATATTTGGCCAAAAATCATATTTCAAAATTATTTATTAGTTAAAGTCCACCTATACCTTTTTTTCTTCCTAAAAACTTATTTAAAAAAATCTTATTGCCTAAAGTCCTTTTTTATCAAAAATATATATATTTTTTTTAAACAGAATAGCCCCCTCTACCTCACGTTCATCTTCTCTTCTTTTTTTTTCTCTCTCCTCCTCATCCCTGAGATGAAACAATTGCGGCAAGAAATTAACCCCTAACATTTTGAATCCCATCCAAACAAGCAAACAGCTCTCAGCAGCCTCGATCCCTCCTCCAATCGGTAACTAGAACTGTGTGTGTGTGTGTGTGTGAGAGAGAGAGAGAGAGAGAGAGAGAGAGAAAACTCTAATCATGCCAAACGAATCGAAAACCAGCTAGAACCTTGGGGAGATCATTGGAGGACGCCGACGTGAAGTATTTCTTACCGGACAAGTATTTATATGTAGCAAATCTCAGCACCTGTATTTATATATAGCAAATTTCTGAACTTTACAAGCCAAAAGCAAAGAGACTTCTGACACAACACAAAAAGAATAACTTTATTTCAAATTTTCTTCTTGGAGTCTATTTTCGTTCAAGCTTTCTGTTTGGTTCAATTTTTCTTGGAATCTTAAAGGAAATGGCGTTGAGTAGACGGCTGGAGATGGAAAGGCAGCATGAGAGCCAGGTGCCTTAGCTATTACTTTACTGAATCGGAACCTACGGTCAGTAGGGAGAAGTGGATGGATGCTTCTGATTATCGCTGGAGATGCTCACCGAACCACCGATGGAAGGTCGAATCATAATCCGTATCTAATAGAGAATCCAATATCGTCGGAAAGAAGAGTTTGAACTTTGTATATATGTGCGTTGGCACTAGCTCCTGCTCACACCTACAAGTTTCAACTGTAAAAAGTTTTTTTAAATATTTTTTTGTTTGGTTGCTTGGAAAATGTAGGAAAAAGATTTTTTTTTGGGTGTAGTGACTCATGTTTTCCGGCATAATGACCAGTATTTTTGACGTAGCGAACTTCGAGGTCTGGCATAGTGAACTGAATTTCCAGCGTAGGAACTCGAGGTTCCGGGCATAGTGAACTCTGAGGCGTGACGTAGTGAACTCGAGGGTTGGGGGTGTAGGTGGCGATGAAGGTTGTTAGGAAGAATGAAAATTTTTATCCAATTCATGCCAAAAGGGCTTTTGGGAAGAAAAATCTGTTGAGAAGACTTTTGGCATGAAAATCTTCTAAATAAGAACCTTTAGCCAAATTCCCCATAACAAAAGTTTCATGTGAAAAGTCCTTCAGATATATTTTTTTTCCATTCATAAGGTCATATTTAAAAATTGTTTCGTGTGAAATGTCCTAATCATTTAAAAATATTTTTCAAAAATGTGAAATTAGCCTTGGATGTATTTTCACTATCCTTGGGTCCACTATATTTTTTTTTGGATTTTCACTAATTTTTTTCGATTTGCGCTACTACTTGTTTTTATTATTATTATTTTTTGCATTTTCAGTGTGCTTTTTGTGTTTTCACTACAATTTTGTATTTTTTTTCACAGCTTTTTTTTTTTTTTTTTTTTGGGTTTTTCGTTATGCTTTTCTTTTCTTTTTTTCGTTATGGTTTTTTGCCTTTGTGTTTTCACAGTGAAAAGAAAAAAAGAGAAGAAAAAGAAGAAGAAGAAATCGCGGGTCTCACTCACGTGAGTGAGAGAGATGTGACAGTGAAAAGTCCATCTTTTCTGTTTCTTTAGTGATTTTTTTCTCACTTAGATTTCAGGGGGAAAAAAAAAAAAATTCTCCACTTTTGATAAGAGAGAGATTAGTTAGGGATGGCAGTTCCTGTGTAGAACCTCATTCATACTCAACTCCCTTGCCATCAGACAATTTTTTTTTATTAAAAAAAGCCTCCATTGTCGTGGCAGGGCCCTCTCACTTCCATCTCTATCTTTGTTTCATCATTTGTCCATATTCACACCGCAATTATGGACCTTCAAGCAGCTGTTTGTACGTAACGTGGTCCTATTTTACCTTTCATTAGCTGAATCTTACCTACAAAACACCCATTTGAAAAAAAAATTACAGGATTTGATTGAATATAAGAATTACAGGATTTGATTGAATCATCTAAATTAATTAAATACAATATTAAAAAAGCCAGAGATGCAAGTAGAAGATGCATCCGATACAATATTGCATAAGGTGATCCGTCGGTAGTGCAAGTTACAAAATAAATTTTGAAAAATCGATTGAAAAATTAGATACTCCTCTTATATTATATTATATTTGCAAAAAAAATAAAAAAAACTCATTATAAAAAATTATGACTTTTTTGTTCTTCAAAATATCATTATTTTTTCACTATCGATTTTTTCCAGAAACTGATCATTGGATTGTCTATTGTGATTTTTGACAGACATGACATACATAAAAGGGATATCTTATCCAACAGTCGATTTTTCAAAATCTATTTTACAGCTGATGTACCCTACAATAATTACTTTATGCAATTTCTGCGCCAGATGCACCTTATACCAGCATCGATCTCTGCTTATCCTTATACATGGATTGATGGGATGTCGATCCTATATGAGATCTGGAATATAATCAATCCGTACAAGCATTAGTATAAATTTTGAAAAGTTTTACAATACCCTACTCCAATTATGCGTATGGGTTCCACATTAAATATATTTTATTATATTTTTATTGTTTTATAGTACTTTTGTCATGGACTAAGATATTTTATTTCTTCAAAAGGTTTGGTCTTTTTATAGCCACTTGTCCTTTGTTTTCTTTCTTTGATTAAGATCCGTGTAACATGTTTGGTTCTTTACTATCAAAATAGGTTTCTGTTCTTTAAATCATTGAAAAAACAAAAATAAAATGTGAGAGCAAGTTTGGAACTAATGTGATTTTAGATTATGTTATAAAAAAAATTACAATATTATTTAGTAGTTCACTAACTTCTAATTAAGTCATTTTAAACAATGTCACATGATTTCTATTGATTAACAAGATGGACGTACAATTGAAAGAAATATTAGAGACATTTTGTGATCAAATTTCAATAATTAAAAAAATAGTATTCTCTTCCAATCTAATTTTTTAACTTCTATTTTTAAAAAGGCGAATTTGGCCATAATTTCAAAATAAAAATATGTTTCATGCGAAAGGTCATGCATATATATATATATATATATATATATATATATATATATATTCCTTCGTAAGGTCCTATTTAAAAATTGTTTCATGCGAAATTAATGTTCTAATCTTTTAAAAATATTTTTCAAAATTGTGGAACTATCCATGGATGTATTTTCACATTCCTTGGGTTCACTATATTTTTTTTTGGATTTTCACTGTTGCATTTTGGATTTTCAATTCGTTACTCTTTTTTTTTTTTTTTGGGTTTTTAATTTTTTTTTTTTTTTTTTAATAATTTTTTTTTTTTTTTTTACTGTGTTTTTTTGTCTTTTCACTACCTTTTTTTTTTTTATTGCATTTTTTTTGGTATTTTTATTGCGTCTTTGAGTGTTTTCATAGTGAAAAAAAAAAATCGCAGGTCTCAGGCGCACACATGAGAGAGAGATAGAGAGAGAGAGAGAGAGAGACAGAAATTATATAATTACAAAAATTTTTTGTTGTTTTTTTTTAATTTATTTTTAAGGGAAAAAAAAAAAAAAAAAACCTTCTCCACTTTTGATAAGAGAGAGAGATTAGTTAGGGATGGCAGTTCCTGTGTAGGACCTCATTCATAGTGAAGATGTAATCTCAACTCCATTTCCATCAGACAATTTTTTTTTTTTTTTATAAAAAGAACCCTCCATTGTCGTGGCAGGGCCCTCTCACTTCCATATCCCTCTTTGTTTCATCATTTGGCCCCCAATGCTGTTGAGAAATTTTTTTAAAGATGGAAAGGATCCAGGCCATGGGATACTCGAAGATCATTTATATCTCATTGCTTTGCTCATGAACCTCCACAAAATTCATTTTGATTGATCCTTGTGCATCTTAATTCGAAGGGTTAAAAATAAGATGAGATGAGAGTAGATACTCGTTTTCTTGGCTCATGCACCACTGATCCATCTTCTCTCTCAAGATGGAAATTATCGTATGGCTCAGTATCACAGTTGTTAATTACTTTTGGAACAGCAACTTCACCCGCTACCACATCTCTCTTTGTTTTGTCATCTGCTTCCCAGAATTATCTTTTCAAGATATGCAAAGGATCCAAGGACACTTAAAGATCATTTATATCATCTAGGATCTTTGAGATCGACTTGCTGTAGATTGGTACAAGACATTACATACATAAAAAGAGTATCTAATCTAACTGTCGATTTTTCAAAATTTATTTTATAACTAACCCTACAATGATAACTTTATGCAACTTTTGCGCGAGATGCACCTTATACCAGCATCTCTGCTTAAAAATCTATCCTTATACATGAATTGCTTGGATGTAGATCCAATATGAGATCTCGAATATAATCAATTCGTACAAGACATTAGTATAAATTTTGAAAAGTTGTAAAAAAATGCATGCCATATTGGCGTATATATAAATTGTTAAAGGTTAAACCCCCAATATTGTTTTAAATTGACAGTAATAAATAGTCTTTTAAGAACATGAGTTTTGGTTCAGTATTTCATGTCTTTCTCTTTTTGGAATGAGATTCTGGATTTTATTCTTTATTAATGAGAACCTGACCCACTTTCCCATGTACGTCACTCGGAAAAAAAAAAACCCCAATGCTTTAAAATCAGGCCATATTTTAACCTAGATTAGATTAACGTATAATTTGGTGTGGCCGTCTATTTGGCGAAAAAAAATATCCCACAATCAATTAATTGGGCAGAATTAACAAGTAGAGAATAGAGATGCCTTCATAGCCAAACACTTGGTGTGGTGTCGGCCAAAGAAATTCTGATGGTAGGCCTTTTGTAGGCTTTGGTCAATAATTGCCCAAAACGCTCAGATTTCCTTACAATCAATTTGCATGTTTAATCTAGTTAATATTGCTGATAACAATCTCTATTATAATCAAATCGAACCGGACTGTTTTTAAAATCAGTTCTGGTCGGTTTTTAAGGGGCTGAACCTGTATAAAAGTTTAGTCCATATAGGGGTTGTTTGGCAAACTTAAAAATCCAGCAGCTAAGGATACGCCTGACTGATATTTATTTAGCACTGTTTGGAAAGTGCATTTTTTCTGCAAATCAATTCAATCATGTCCAGAAAATATGGCATAAATACAATTTTTTTCAAATCAGTTAAAAATAAATTTACATAAAAATCATATAACAGAAAGAGATTAAAACTAGATCCAGTTTTTAAAGTGCCCAAACAGCCATTAGAACTTATTTACAACCGCGCGTTACGGTCTGATTTTCCGGCTCAGCCCAATAGAACACGGACTCGCGTGCTTTCCGCTACACGCGTAAATTAGTTCAACCAACAGTTGACACGTAACTCAAGAAGCCTCCAAAAATCTTTGCCGCCTTCGTTTCCTTCATGGACTCAAGCTCCACGTGGCAACAATTAGTATCACAATTCGTCCACGTTTGTTGTGGGACCCACGCGCTCTTCTCTTCTTTGAGTTCTTTCCACTATAAATATCCCAACCTTCCTCGTATTATTACAATTCACAAGAGCCACTGCAACTCTTAAAACCCTACTCTCTCTACTACTACACTTTCTCTCTCTAGTTCTTGATCGATCTGCAATGGCGCAAGTGAGCACATTCAAAGCTGCAGTCATTGTATTCCTCGTTGCGATCTTTTCCGCTGCTGTTTCGACCGTATCAGCTCAAGATTTCGAGATATCACCTGCTCCGACGCCGGAAGCAGGATCGGCTTATTCTCCGGCCATCTCCGATGCTGTTATATGTTCTTCACTGGTGTTGTCGGTGCTAGCTTTCTTGAAGCATTAGACATTTTGACTGGTGCCGACATTATATATACACTTATGGTTGGCTTAATTATTATTTGTATCCGTTTTGACAATTGAATAATACATAGATGATTGTTTTTGCTGATATCTCATCGATCTTACGTGTTTGAATATGAATGAATGAGCAAAGCATCAAGGTAGGAGACTCATATCAAGCGTACGCCTAGAAGCTAGGGCTTATGCTTTAGGTGTACCTTTTACACCATAGCCTCCGAGGAGTACTCACAATAGGATTTTTTTTTTTTGGATAATTCTCACAATAGGATTTGGCTAAATGTATAATGCTTGGGTGCTGGGACTTGCCTTTTATGCTCTAGCCTCAAGGGTGTACGTCTGCAGGAGTTTTAACTATTTTTTATTATATATATATATATATATATATATATATATATATATATATATTATTTTAAATTTATTAATCCTAAAATTATACTTACCAATCATACTTACCATAATTAAATATTAAGAGTTTGTTTGGATAAGCTTATACTTCCTGTTTTTTTAAGTGAAAATTTTGGTAATTACTTTTAAAATTTTGGTTTTTGAGAAAACTGACAGTGAAAAAAACTAACATTTTATCGTTCTTTAAGTGTCAATTTTTTTTTACAAATAGTTTTTTCATGAACCAACCGTTGGATCACTGTGATTTTTGGCGGACATGACATACGTAATAGGAGTATCTAATCCAACGGTCAATTTTTCAAAATACATGTCCCAACTATCCCAATAAGGAGTGGACCGTATTTATCCAAATGGGGTCTGGAGCCCAATGGATCATTTCTGTGTGTGTATATATATAAGGTGCACCTCACCTTCGTTGGCATGGACGAAGTCATGTGAATTTGAGTGGTGGTAGGTCCCCCTCTTCTACATTTTTTTTTTTTTTTATAATTTTATGCCCTAAATTCACACCCCTGTTTTTTTTTTTTTTTTTGACCACTTCATTAATCCTCTCATTTTTAAAAATTTTCTCGATTCAATCCCTTTATGAATGATATAGCTTAATTGTGTTAATTGAAAAAAGGGGTATTTGAATTATCCAAAAAAAGAAAAAAGGGGTATTTGACAGCGTTGATGAGAGTATCTTCAATGCGCCCATGCCGTTTGATGTGCTAATACCAACATTTGGCCATTTGATGTGCAAATGCCAAAATTTTGCACCTCAAAAGACACCAAATAGCATTAATGTCAAATTTTAGTACGTATGTGCTCTAATCCATTAATGCTATATTTTTTGTATTTTCAACTTTTTGAAGGAAAATAATGTCATGGCACAAATAGCATTTTCCATTTGAGGTGCCAAATTTGATAATTCTATGTGCCATGGCCAAAATTTGCTCATCTGATTTGCTCCTTATCATTATGGAATAAGAGCAATCCGCTACTATTGTAAAGTTCTAATACAAAAAATAAAAATAACAACAAAATTTGCATTTAAACATCTTTCTACTCAAGTGAAAGAGACAGTATGAAGATGACAACAAAGGTTGTCGTGCAAATATTATAAAAATACATTGCTTTTGTTTTTTTTATTTGAAAATACGTTATGTTACAAATAATTGAAAATACAAGAAAGTTTTCTTGCAAGCATATCTCATAAGTCATATCTATTTTAAGCTTTTTGAAAGATATCTTTCAAAGACAACTTGCAAGCATATCTCATAAGTCATATCTTTAAAAAAGCTTGATCTTTTTAAAGCCACTTGTCCTTTGTTTTCTTTACTCTCAAAATAGGTTTCTGTTCTTTAAATCATTGAAAAAACAAAAATACAATGAGAGAGCAAGCTTGGAATTATTGTGATTTTAGAAATTTTTATAAAAAATAAATAAATAAATAAAATTACAATATTAGTAGTTCACTAACTTCTAATTAAGTCATTTTAAACAATGCCACATGATTTCTATTGATCGAACATTTTTAATTATTACCTCATCTCAAGTTTAATTTGATTAACAAGATGGACGTACAATTAAAAGAAATATTAGAGACATTTTGTGATCAAATTTCAATAATTAAAAAAATAGTTATCTTCCAATCTAATTTTTCAACTTCTATTTTAAAAAAGGGAATTTGGCCATAAGTTCCAAATAAAAAAAGTTTCATGCGAAAAGTTCTTCAGATATATATATTTTTTCCTTCGTAAAGTCCTATTTAAAAATTGTTTCATTCGAAATGTCCTAATATTTTAAAAATATTTTCAAAATGGTGGAACTACCATTGGATGTATTTTCACTACCCTTGATGAATTTTTCAGTATGTTTTTTGTGTTTTCACTAACTTTTTTTTTTTGTTTTTTTTTGGTTTTTTTTTTCTTTTTTTGTTTTTTTTTTTAAAAAAAAAAAAAAAAGAAGAAATCGCAGGTCTCAGGTGCACACGTGAGAGAGAGAGATGATAGTGAAAAGTCCATCTTTTCTGTTTCTTTGGTGATTTTTTCTCAACTTTCAGGGTTAAAAAAAAAAAAAAAAACCTTCTCCACTTTTGATACGAGAGAGATTAGTTAGGGATGGCAGTTCATGTGTAGAACCTCATTCATAGTGCAGATGTAATCTCAACTCCATTGCCATCGGACAAAATTTTAAAAAATAAAATAAAACCTCCATTGTCGTGGCAGGGCCCTCTCACTTCCATCTCTCTTTGTTTCATCATTTGGTCCCCAATGCTGTTGAGAAATTTTTTTAAAGATGGAAAGGATCCAGGGATACTCGGAACATCATTTCTATCTCCTTGCTTTGCTCATGAACCTCCACAAAATTCATTTTGAATGATCCTTGTGCATCTTCGACGGGTTAAAAATTAGATGAGATGAGAGTAGATCGATACTCATTTTCTTGGCTCATGCACCACTGATCCATCTTCTCTCTCATGATGGAGATTATCGCTTGGCTTAGTATCACAGTTATTAATTACTTTTGGAACCCGCAACTTCACCCGCTGCCACATCTCTCTTTGTTTTATCTTCTGCTTCCCAGAATTATCTTTACAAGATATACAAAGGACAGAGGTGCTATGTTCAGGTGCCCTCTTGTAGAGCCACTTGCACTGTAAATTTTGGAAAACTGACCGTTGGATTAAATACCCCTATAATGTATGTCTTGCCTGCCAAAAATCACAGTGATCTAACGGTTGGTTTTTGAGAAAATTGACTGCTAAAAAATGATAACATTTTAAAGAATAAAAAAAGTCATAGTTTTTAAAAGTAACATTTTTCAAAAACCAACCATTGGATCACTGTAATTTTTGACAGACATGACATACATGATATGAGTATCTAATCCAATGGTCAATTATTTAAAATTTTTATCGCAAGTAGCTCTACAAGAGGGCACCTGATGCAAGAAGCATCAAGTGCACCTGATATTAGAAGTTCTGATGCAAAGGATCCAAGGACACTTGAAGATCATTTGTATCACCTAGGATCTTTGGGATCAACTTGTTTGTAGATTGATACAAGATATTACATATATATAAGAGGTATCTAATCCAATAGTTGATTTTTCAAAATATATTTTACAACTGACCCTACAATATTAACTTTATGCAACTTCTGTGCGGGATGCATCGTTAAGAAAGTGGTGCCAAAATGGACGGATCGGACCGGCCCGACCTGTTAAGAAAGTGGGATAACGGGCTATCGGATTAGATCGAGGTTGGCCCGTTAAGCTTTCGGACTGGATCAGGTCTGTTCAATAAGAGGAAAAGGCAGGTCCAATCTGGTCGATTAAACTGGCCCACTAAAATAATGGGTTGGATCAGGTTGGGCTAAAGGATTATGCTAATGCATTGAGCTAACGGGCTAATGGATCGGGCTAACGGGGCTTTTTTGTGAATTTAAAAAAAAAAAAAATTCACTTTCTTTTAGTATATTTAAATTACAATGTAAAAAAAGAAAAAAAAATATAACTAGTAAAGTACATGAATAAATAATAATTAAACAAAAAATAAACTTATTTTTTACATATTTCAAATGTATACAATTTTGGTAGGAGAGAGTTGTATCACCATAGTTAAAAATTTAAAAGATTCACCATAGTTAAAAATTTAAAAGATTTAAAAATTGTTGTCTAAAAATAATAATTTTAATTAAAAATATATGAGATTCTTAATTAAAAAAGATAATTTGTGACTTCTACTAAATAAGTTTTTTTTTTTTTTTTTTCAAAAATTTAGTAAGTTCATGAATGAAAAAATAAAATAAAAAATACTGAATAGACTCGCGAAAAGGCTCATTTAATTGTAATTAAGACTTATTAAAAGAAAAGACCCGTAATTTGTAAAATACAAAATCCACCGTTGGATTGAACAAACTTCTTATGAATAATAATATGATTGCAAAGAATCATAGTAATCTAATGGTCTATTTTTGAAAAATGCCAATGTAAAAAATTGTATGTTTTGTTCTTCAAAATTAGGAATGGCAATGGGGCGGGGCGGGGCGGGGCGGGTTTTCGACTACCCCGTCCCCGTCCCCGTCCTCGATAAGAAAAACACTCCCCATCCCCGCCCCGTACCCTGCCGGGGTATAAAATGGTAGCCCCATCCCCGCCCCACGGGGAAAATTCCCCGTCCCACTTGCGGAGAAAATTCCCTGCCCCGCCCCAATGGGGAAATTTCCCGCCCCGCCCCGTTTTCAACAAAATAATTAATACAAGTTTGTGGAGAGGTTCGAACCCAAAACCTCAAGACTTTTATAGAAAGACCTTACCACTTAGCTATGTATAACCTTATGTTTCTAAGTTATGATATATAATATTTAACCTTATTTCATATTCTTTTAAAAATCTATACTACTTATAAAAGGCCTAATTTTGAATAAAATTTTGATCGACTAAAATACCCTCGCATTAAATGGTTAATATGGAAGGTTAAATAGTTTAGGAATTAGGGTTTTAATTGTTAAAACCATTAAACCGACATAGTTTTGGATAGGAATAACTGAATAATTCTTTTATTTCTTATTCTTAAATCCTAATATCTAAGTACAATAATTTTCATGGTGTTATTTTAAAAAATGACCGTTGGATGAGATGTTTCGCTTATGTAAGACATGCATGAAAAAAATCATGTTGATCCAACGGTCATTTTTTTTTCTTTTTTCTTGTAAAACTTATGATATTAAATTTGCATAGTTTAAACAATTTAAATGTTTTTCTCAAAAACCAACTGTTGGATCTATGTGATTTTTTGCATGCACAATGTGTTTATATGGAACATCTTATCCAACTGTCAGTTTCACAAAATAGTACCACCATATTAACCTTTGTACAATATGAATAAGAACCACATGATACACAAGTCTAAACAATTTAAATGTTTTCTCAAAAACCAACCCTTGGATACTCGGATCTATGTGATTTTTTGTATGCACAATGTCTATATGTGGAACATCTTATCCAATGGTCGATTTTACAAAATAGCACCCCTATGTCAACATTTGTACAATATGAATAAGAACCATATGATACACAGCTTAGATGAAACCAATATAAGTAGTTTTTGTTATAATAGATAAGGTCAACTGACCGTTGGATCACTCTGATTTTTTGCGAGTATGACATTCATAAGAAGTTTATCCAATTCAATGGTGGGTTTTTCTAAATATAATTGGATATTGGCTCTATTCAACTAACCTCACGCAACTTCGTGCTTAGTATACATTGTGATTAATTGAATGACTTAGGTTACAGGTATAAGGCTAATTTCACAGTATATTTCCAAAAAACCATCGTTGGATCTCTATAATTTTTTGCAATCATGACAATTATATAAAGTTTATATAATTCAACGGTTGGTTTTTCTAAATATTATTATTATTATTATTATTATTATTATTATTATTATATATATATATTTCATGATTAGATAAGTTTATAAAAATGTAACTTTTTGCATAAAAAAATATATTTTTAAAGTACCTGCAAATGTATGTTTTTGCATAAATACATTCAAACTTAATCATTTTAGTCGATCAAATTTTTTTCCAACATTTGGCCTTTTATAAGTAGTATATATTAATAAAAAAAATATGAAATAAGGTTAAAAATTATATATCACAACTTAGAAAAATAAGGTTATACATAGCTTAATGGTAAGGTCTTTGCATATAAGGCATATGTTTAATGAGGTTCCAGGTTCGAACCTCCTTACAAACTATGTAAATTATTTTTATGAAAATGAATCGGGGATGGGGACTCCCCGCGGGGCGGGGAAAATGAGCTAAACGGGACGGGGAATGGGGAATCCCCACGGGGCGAGGAAAATGAGCGGGGCGGGGCGGGGCAACGGGGTTGGGCATGGTAAACCCATCCCCGCCCCGTACTCCGGCGGGGCAAAATTTTTTTGCCCCATCCCCGTCCCATACCCCGCAAACTTCAAAAAAAACCCGCCCCTATAAGGGTGGGGCGGGTCCCCACGGGGACGGGGAAAATTGCCATCCCTATTCAAAATATGACAAATCTTCTATAATCATTATTAAAAAATTTACCATTTGATCGTTATGATTTTTTTGTGAGCATAGCATTCACAATGTGTATATCTAATCCAACGGTTAGTTTTTTTAAATGTCATTAGTGATTGTCTCTAATCAACTAACCTCATTCAATTTTGTACTGGGTGCACCTTGTAGTTTACTAACTCAAGGCACATGTGTATGGCTAATTATACAAGATATTTTTAAAAATCTACCATTGAATTGAATAAATTTCTTATGAAAATCATATTGTAAAAAATCACAGTAATATAACGGTCGGTTTTTTAAAAATAGCAATATGAAAAATTGTCTAATTTGTTCTTTAAAAATATCACTAATATTTTAGAATCATTATTCAAAAATTGACCGTTGGATTGCTCTAATTTTTTACGAGCATGGTATTCATAAGAAATTTGTCTAATCCAATAATGTTTTTTTCTAAATATTATTATATATATATTTAATGGTTGTTCGGCTAAAAATCTCTCGTCACGTGATATACGTGTGTGCGGGCGTGCCAGGACTTATTAAAGTCCAGAGATCGTTTGAACACGACCCCAAGCACCAAACTAGGCAGGTGAAAACTTGAGACCGAGGATCTCAAGGCCTAGAAGGTCGCTATATTTACGATCAGGCGATTAGTAGGAAGTCAAGGGTACGACTTTCCTATGGGTCCCGGAATAGAATGTATAAAACAAGCAATCAACAATGCCAAATGAGAAAATAACATACATTGAAATTAAACTGAAAAGAAATTGCATTGAACTGAAGAAAATGATGTATTTACAATAAACAAGCTTACCGAAACTGATGAATTCATGACTGAGCACTTGAAATGAAAGTTACCGAATTGTAAATGAATAAACACAATGCTAAAACAACGAAAATAGAATCGAAAACTGAGAAAAGAAAGCTTTAAAAACTGAAAGTTGCAAGACTTGATGCTTGTGATTGATTGTTGAAGTTGTTGGGGGTTCCAATGTTGCAACTCATCTCCTCTTTATAGCTCCTCAGTTGGAAAGAAAACTGCTCCCCCCATGATCAATGATGGTTGCTGCTCTATTTCCTTAATCTTGAATTGATCCACGACCTTTGATGATGGAGAACATGGCTTCGTGGCCTTCTTCCTGAATGTAGTTTCCTAGTATGGCTAAAATTCTGCAGCCATTATCTAAATAACCGTCCACTTACTTAATCTCCTCTAAGATTTTGCCATGTGTCCCACTATTATCCTTATCTTAATTTTAATCTATGGCCAGCTTGGATCTCTGCCACGTTTAAAATTATAGAACTCCTCTTCATTTGAATTCTAAGTTAGCCACGTGAATAGCTCTAATCTTTCTCTTTGATAGCTAGCCCAACCAACTTCCCTATTTTTAAGCTAGCTGATAATCACAAATGAGATCCTCTCCACGTGGCCTATTTTCATTTGCCGGTAATATTTAGCATAAACAATGGTTATTAAATAATTTAAATGAAATTAATTTAAATATTATCTATCATATGCATGCCCAGATTGGCATATAAATTGTTAAAGGTTAAATCCAATATTTTAAAATGATCGACAGTAGTAAAAGGTCTTTCTCTTTTTGAAAAGAGATTCTAGGTTCTATTCCTTATTAATGAGAACCTGACCCACTTGGAAAGAAAAACCCCAATACATTAAAATCAGACCATATTTTAATTTGGTCTTAGATTAAATTAACGTATAATTTGGTGTGGCGGTCTATTTGGAACAAAAAAAAATTCCACAATCAATTAATAGGGCAGAATTAACAAGTAGAGAAGAGAGATGCCGTCCTAGCAAAACACTTGGTGTGGTGTCGGCCAAAGAAATTTGGATGGTAGGCCTTTTATAGGATTTGGTCAATTGCCCAAAACGCTCAAATTTCCTTAATCAATTTGCATGTTTAATCTAGTTAATCTCTATTATAATCAAATCGAACCGGCAAACCGTAAAACACATCGAACCGGACTGTTTTTAAAATCAGTTTTGGTCGGTTTTTTAAGGGGCTGAAACTGTATTAAAGTCTGGTCTATTTAGAACTTAATAGAACCGCGCGTTACGGTCTGATTTTCTGGCTCAGCCCAATAGAACACGAACTTTCGTGTTATCCGCTACACGCGTAAATTAGCTCAACCAACAGTTGCCACGTAATTCAAGTAGCCTCCAATTCGTATCACAATTCGTCCACGTTTGTTGTGGGACCCACGCGCTCCTCTCTTCTTTCCACTATAAATATCCCAACCTTTCTCGTATTATTACAATTCACAAGAGCCACTCCAACTCTTAAAACTCTCTCTCTCTCTCTCTTTACTACACTTACTCTCTCCAGTTCTTGATCCATCTGCAATGGCGCAAGTGAGCACATTCAAAGCTGCAGTCATGGTATTCCTCGTCGCGATCTTTTCTGCGGCTGTTTCGACTGTATCAGCTCAAGATTTCGAGATATCACCTGCTCCGTCGCCGGATGTAGCATCGGCTTATACTCTGGCCATCTCCGGTGCTGTTATCTGTTCTTCACTGGTTTTGTCGGTGCTAGCTCTCTTGAAGCATTAGACATTTTGACTGGTGCCTGCATTATATATACACTTATGGTTGGCTTTATTATTATTTGTATCCGTTTTGACAATTGAATAATACATATATAGATGATTGTTTTTTGCTGATCGATATCTCATCCATCTTACGTGTTTGAATGAATGAATGAGCAAAGCATCAAGGTAGGGAGTTTTTTTTTTAATTGACCTTTTAAAAAAATATATATGGGAGAATAACCTTCTCCAAAAAAATATTCAGGAAAATGACTCTTTGACTCAGTTAAGTGGCCACGTGGGTAAAAACCGCTATTTTAATAAGGTACCAGAAAGAACCACTCTTTAAAACAGCAATTTTACATAAACACGTAACATAGATCTGCACAGATAATCAAACCCAGCCAATCCTTCACACCTTAATCAAACCCCAGCCAAAACAGGACTACTCATACCACCAAAACGATTGCTTCCAACTCCGAGTTCCAAACTGGAGCGCGGCATCGCCGGAGCCAGCAAAGTCACCAACGAGGAAATGGGGCGACCTAAAAACTTGCTAGCAAGTGCACAAAATCGATCTAACTCATCCTTCAACCGGGAATTTTCGATCCTAAGATGCTGCTCTTCTAGAGATATGTCACCAATAATTGCTGGACCACCGCAGTTGGTGCAAATTGGGTTTCTCATTGCATCCCTAATCGACATGTTTTCGGCTCGAAGCATATCATTTTTGGACCGAAGTATCGAGTTTTCGTGGCGTTTTAATTGGGTTTAGTGCAAAACAACAACCAAAATTTTCTTAATTACTCCATTCAATAAAGCCTTATACATGAAGGAAAAAGGCTATGATTCTAAGAATACAACCTTCATTTGGGTTCTGCGATTTTGAAACCAGAACTTAACTTGCCTAGTCTCCAAACAAAGCCTTTTGCTAAGTTCCAATCTTTGTTTCTCATCAGGATGAGGACACTCCTTGAAGAGACTAGAGAGAGAAAAAATGAACAACCAAGTACACTCGTCATAAAAATAAAAAAACTACTCAGAGCTTAATAATGAAGTGAAATAAATAAAAATATGTAATTAGAATGTGAAATCATACGATTCAAGTTCTTGGATTTGCTGTGGATGTCGGTGATATCTCTTCTTTCTGGGTGGGTTGTCGGCGGCATCCTGATCGTTGCCGGAAGCACCATCCATGTTATCACTTCCAGATCCACTCTCAGGCTTATCTTCTCTGCTCCTCCTCCCACCACTACCACCAGTTTCAAAATTTTCAGCCAATCGAGTAACTTCACTTTGCCCCTCCATGCTCGTTTGCTGCCCAAAAAAATCAGTAACCATAAACACGAGAAACGACCCAGATCGGTTAAACAGCAAACAAAGCAGAATCATCAAAGCAACAAGATCAAGGAAAGTAGTTTTAGAGATAGAAGGAAAGCGTACAAGGGCTAGAGAGAGGCCGGGAGAGCTGAACATAGATTTGGTTAGAGAGGGAGCGACAAGGCGTGGCTGAGCGATTGCGCTGGTGGCCATGTTGTTGTTGCTGTAAGGTATATCGGCCACGATTCTTGCACCACCACTACCAGAACTATTGTCAAGAAAACCCCAAAATTCGTCAAAAATCCTTTTCTTTTCTTTCTCTTCTCTTGGTTTCTCTTATAACCGCAATAAGAAACTGCAGTTTTTACCCACGTGGCCACTTTAACCAAGTCAGAGGGTTATTCTCGGTTACTCTCCCATATATATTTTTTTTAAAAGGTCAATTTAAAAAAAAACTCCAAGGTAGGAGACTCCTATCAAGCGTACGCCTAGAAGCTAGGGCTTATGCTTTAGGTGCAGCTTTTACACCATAGCCTACGAGGTGTCTCACCATAGGATTTTTGCTGCCTTTTATGCAATGTTATCAAATCTGGACCGGAAAGAACCGGCCGGTTCAACCGGTTGATCGAGAATCGGTCCTCTCTCCGGTTGATTTAATCCACAAAATTCATTTTAAAAAAAAATCGTTCAACCCGGCGGTTCAACCAGTCAATCCGGTTAAAAAACCGATCAATCCTTTTTTATAAAAAAAATAAATTTTTTTTAAAGGTGCTAAAATGACTAAAATAGTCCCAATATTTTTAAAATCTCTTAAAGCAAAGAAGGCTAAAAAGGCAAATTAGTTTTAAAAAATCCCAAATAACAAAAAGAAACCAAAGTACATAATTTAATAATACAATATTCTTATCTTGCATTTTAAAAAATATATATAATAAAGATTGATCAATAGTAATTATCAATTTTCAATTTTGATGACTGCACATAAATTCAAATATATGAATTGATTGTACAAACATTTAAAAAAAATTATATTTTGAATCATTTACAACTTTTATTCTAAAAAATAAATAAATTAATAAATAAATAATATATTTATGACATCACGGTTCAACCCGGCAGTTCAACTGGTTGAACCAGTTGACCCTTAACCTAGTAACTTTTTTGGTTCGATGAACCGTCCGGGTTTTAAAACAATGCTTTTATGCTCTAGCCTCAAGAGTGTATAACAGCAGGAGTTTTAACTATTTTTTTAATATATATTTTTAAGTTTTGTTAAGTTTTCAATCCAACTTAAAAGACTAAGTTTATAGGTGGAGAGTGAGGGCCCAATATCGATATATGAAGTTATAGCCAGTTTTTTATTTAGGCGATATGTAGGGATCTCAACGGGGCAGGTTTATCCGGGTACCCGTCCCACCCCGCCCCTATTGGGAAGGGTTTGGGGTCATCCTAATAGGGTTATGGGCGGGTTTGAGATTTTTTTTGAAAACCCTATAGGGTTTGGGATGAGGGTTTAAAAACCCGTCCCGCCCTGATTATATATGTTTATGTATTTTTATTATATTTATTTTATAGGTATTATACAATTAAGTTTCTCCTTAACAAAATGAAATTTCAATCATGCCCCTCAAGGGGTTTAATTTATTTTACTCTTAGAAGTAACAATTATTTTTACTGTTCATCGATGTCTTTTGTAATTTATTTAGGTATTGAGAAAATTGAGAAAAGTATAAAGAAAATAGTAAATGAGACGGGACGGTAATGAGATGAGGTCTTTTAATTGGGACGGGAATGGGATTCCAAATCCTGACCCGTCACGGGTTTGGGACGGGAATGGGATAGGATTTTCTTAAATGGAACGGAGTTGGGAAAGGGGTGACCCGTCCCAAACCCACCCCGTTGACATCCCTAGCGATATGGGACAGAGGCGATATGGGATAGAGGCCTTGTCACGTGGATAATCAATGCTCTGTTACCATGTTAAGTTTCCAATCCAACCTAAAAGTCTAATCTTGTATGTGAAGGGCCCAATATAGATATATGAAGCTATAACAAGCCTTTTATTTAGGCGATGTGAGACAGAGTGGATTTTATTCTTCTACAAATTTATTAATCCTAAAATCATACTTACCATAATTAAAAACTTAAAAATTAAAACATAATTAAATATTAAGGGCTCGTTTGGATAAGCTTTTACTTCCTGTTTTTTTAAGTGAAAATTTTGGTAATTACGTTTAAAAGTAAGTACCAAAATTTTGCACTATATAAAATATAAAAAATTTCTATTAACATAAAAATACATGAAGTAGAACCTTATCTAAATTCGTCAATGATAAATAGAACCAAATGGAGGCAGCCCAATTAGTAGGAGGCGGAGTTAGCATTGTTTGTGTTTAAAAGCTTAATTTAAGTTTATGTACCCATTAGTCCTTACATAAGCATATAATAGTATAATACCACAAGGCTTGAAAATAAAAATTTTATATTTTGATCATACTATGAAGAATAATTGATAGTTCGAAGTTTTATAATTATCTTTTAATATTTTTAAAAGTATTTAATATCTATATATTAATTTTTTGTAATGATATTTATTATTAGTTCTTTTTTACCCTACTTTTAAATAATATATATATATTTCAAATATAAAACTTAAAAATTAAAAAGGCTTACAACCCGCACCTTGGGACTTAACCCAATCCAACTA